>VZTL01021805.1:0-22942 GCA_013400535.1 Scopus umbretta
CTACACTAATATGCACAGATAAGTAAAATACGTATGAACTGAAAATGCAGTAACAACTTCAGTTTAAAAAGGAAAACACAGACTTTTCCTCCTGAACTTACTAAATATCAGCATGTTCTGACTCTGTGAAGTTTCCAAGGTAACCAAGTAACATCCCTGACAGCTTAAGGTTAGAGCTTGCACTGTCTTACAATGTTTAATTTACTGCTGTTGCTACGAACAGCTTTGGCCAGTGCGTAAGAGGAGACAAATACCATTTCAGGAGAGCAACCTGCAGTCTGTAGAGGAAAACACGCACACATAAACAGATGCCACTCAAGCAGCTATTTTGAGTCAGAGGTATCCAGCCATAGCCGAAGTAATTTTTCACTTGAGTGTCATTTTTGTTGGCAAAACAGATTATCAATACTGTTGGCCAGCTAAGTGGATATGAACGTTACTTTTTATTTCCTTTATACATGCATTGTTGCTTAGTCAGTTTTTTCTTCTGCCATTACCATTCTGAAGAGCAGACACAGCCTCCAACTTACCAGAAACTAACTGTAACACCTTTAGAAAGGCATTTGCCCAGTCTAAATTTAAAATTTGTGAAAAATTAATCAGGAACTCTGATTACAATATGAATAAGGTTTATATAAATGTCAAATTTCAAGTCACTGTCCCCATCTCCTTCAGAATTACCTCCTTACCATAACAACAACGGTGCACGGAACAACATACTACAGAAATATTCTAAAGAGTACACTTCAAGAGTATTTTAAAATGTACACTAAAAACAAAAAGGCAGAAAAAAACAAATGAGGAAATATCCTTGAATTAGGAAAAGCTCTGCTGCCAAAGCCTTTGCTAAATTGGGCTCTGAAAGTTCATTCTAGTTACAGAGTGTAGATAAAGCCCAATAGGCTAACAAAAAACTTTCTTCTAGATGATGAAGTCTTGGGAAGCAATCCAATTCCAAATGCTTTACTACCAAATGCAGACTAGCATGGGGCATACTCCATAAAGAAAGACTCATTTAATAAAGGATTTATGCACCTCTAAATCAGGCATTGTGAAACCTAGCTTACAGGCACTGGCCTCCAGAGTGATATAAAACTTTCTGGGTGAGGCACCTGAAGATGTTTGAGAGTTCTGGGCTCACCACACCATGCATGGGAGAGTCAGGCACCCCAGAGGAGCTATGCAAAAACCCCAGACATTAACCTGGCACTGGCTAGTTGAAAAAATTAAAATAAAATAGCATTGACAGAGCAACAAAGATGGTCAAATACACATCCTGCTCTATAGTCCAGGCAGACTCAGAATTATGAGACCAGAGTCTCACAATTCTCTCCCAAATGAAGGCATCAACAAGGATGCTTCAGAACTTGTTTTATTTTAGTATCTGCAAAATGGAAGAAACAGTAGTGCTTAGGCTCACACTTACCAATGTAGTATACAAAAATGAGTTCAGGATACAAGTTTATGCTACACGGACAGTCTCTATACGGATTGATTGTTCCAAATAGCTCGACAATGGGTTAGTTGTAAAAGTACCACAGCAGTCTTAAGAACAAGGAGGAATGTCCGGTAGCATGACCCTACCCCAAAACTGGCCTAGTTGTCTACAGTGTGGTATTGGTGCATGTGCTTTCTTTCTGGTCTGCTGACTTCCATCCGTGGAAGTTTAAAGGGAGGCAACAAACTCTTCTGTACAAACTGGCAAATAGCTTGGCGGTCAGCGCCCCCTTTCCTGGAGGGTAAAAAAGCATTTCAACGTCGCCAGACTAACTGTCCTATCTATTAAACTATATCAACGTGCAGGGCTTCTGCTCTCACCGTGTTTTAGAAAAACATGACAACTAGCATGGATTACTTTGATAGTGTGCCCCAAAGACATCGATAAAATCATTCTCTGATGGATCTTGGACAATCCAGAGACCAGAACTGCTGAGCACACAAAGCAGTCTGTACCACTTACAATTCAGAGATAGCAAAATATTATCTCCTCACTGGTCAACAGCTGCTGGTTTTGCTGTGGAGTACTCATTCGAAAGGAGGAAGCTTTTGCTACCTGCACTGGAGAGAAGTCCAGTATTGTCAACAGACATGAAGCGATTTTGAATAACCCAGCTATAAAGGGTCATAGGAAGTCTACACAAAGGAAAAAGGTCATTAAACATTCAATGAACTCTGACATTTCATTTCCAGCAGTTGTGACTACAAAGAGGAATCCCACATCAAGTTCCAAGTACATATGGGGATTACAAAGTTACAAGCGAACTATCATCTTCTGATAGTTCAAAAAAAGCTTACTAGTAGTATGGATAATTTTACTGTCTAACCATGCAATTCCTGTCTAAAAAGACTCACGGTGTGAAATTGCTGAACTGGACATAAAACCAGTTGCTTACACAAGCTTCAGCACCCAAAAGGAAAGAAGGCAGCAATACAAGAGGAAACTTTACAAAGAACCTCTGGGTGATCCCAGAGCCACAGACCAGCAAGTCCTACTTCCAGAAAGTCCTACTTTCCAGAAAGCAAACTTGTAGACACTACAATGGAAGAGAACATAAAAAGACACACAGATAAATAGGACATACAGAGGAGGAGCTGATGTGGCTCTTGCGGAGGGATGTCATGACATACAGATCTATCGAGTTCTGTCAAGAGTCAGCCACCATGCAGAAAAGCATGACCTTGTTGATAGAATGTATTCCTTTTGAAAAAAAATCTTTTGATGGAATCCCTCATGAAAAGCTCTTAAATTAGCTAAGCTCTCATGCAACATGGGGGAAGGGCCTCCTGTGAGTAAGTAACTAAATAACAAACAGAAATCAAAGGGTAAAATAAAAATGACTGCTTTTTACAGTGGGCAGATGTTATCAGCAAGCACCTCAAGGATCTATTCTGCAGTTTGTACTTTTTAACGCATCCCTAACAGAAAGGAGCAGTCAGTAAGACGTTTAGTTTGAATTGTTTCGTATTGCCTACAAACTAAGCATTCCTCACTCTCCTCAAACCAAAGTTCTGCACGAGCACATAACCACTAATAAATGCACGTGTCTATACAAAAATATGCTTCAGACTAAAGCTGCAGCCTGCTTGCCCTTCTTACTAGCTACAGAATATGGACAGCAGAACCTGAGTCCCCACTGAGCCCAGGGCAGATTGCAAGAGTGTGGGGACTTCCCTAATTCTTCATATTTATTTAACATTTGAATGACTTATTTAAAACCCAAAGGAGCAGACTTGGGGTCTAAAATAAAATTCACACTCTGATACTTGACTTTGTTCTTGAAATAAAAAAAAAGTATTTATAACATTGCATCATACGCTAGTTATTCACCTCACTCAATTTTTAGCTGCTTGCTAACCTTAGAGCTCTACCTAGGAAACCATACTATCATCCCTGTAAAAACCATGGCTTTTCAAACAGCTTAGCTGCACCGGTCATCAAAGTTCACTGCCCTGAAAAGGTTAAATGGCTTTTAGCTCATGAACACCAGCATTTCTGAGAAGTAATTCCATTCCAACTTTGTCTTTTAACTAGTTAATTGAGGAGAAAATGAAAAGTGAAATACTAAATTCACACCAATTACTATCTCAAAAAAAAATTCAAATAAATAGGAAAGAACATGGTTGAGAATGATGACAGGAAACTATTAAGGAGCAAAGAAGAAGGTAATTTAGATATTTAAAACTATAGATAATTATTCAGAGTTGTTTATATTTGCTTTTACAACATGAAATACTCTTTTAACTACCTTTTGTTAGCAAGTAATATTAAATGTTAAATCAAGATCACATGGTTTATTCAGGCTCTGGAAACATTCATACATCTCCAAAAGAAGTTCATGCAGGGCTTGGTCTATGATGATAACTGTGAGAGCTAGTTTATTTTTATAGACTGTTGCTAGAGCACTGGTGGACTAAAAATAAGTTCTGTCAAACAATGATACTGTATTCTCAATCCATAACAAACAAATACTTTCCATAATCATCCAAATCAGGAGAGTGAAAATGAACTGTTATTTTGGAGAAATAATAAAGACTTGGTAAAGATAAGATTCAGAAACGCCTAGAGCTGTTAAGACACTGGGTGGGCAGGTAAGGCATGAACGTTTTAACAGCCTTTGTTTTGAATTATATACAGCACACATGTCATGTTCACTAGTTTAAAATTTTCTCGATTGGCTGTAGGTTTTTTGTAGTAATCTTTGAGAGACTATGTGCCCTCCATGGATTTTTCCCCCTCTAACTTTCAACTTGAGGGCTTTTCTGAATAAATCCATTTCACTTGCTCTGTTCTTCTGAAGCTCAGTGCCTGTATGCCAAGCATTGCTAACTTTGCCGCCCTTGGGATACCAAACACAACCCTACTACAATCTCTACTGAATGGTCTCTACTTATGTCTTAAACTCGCTCTCATTTGTGATTTAACATTACTGAAGTAAAGCCTCCTTTGTGAACTTTTCTTCAGTGTGGCCAGTTTTACTGTTTAAATTTTGATAATGGCTTCTCTAGAATGTTTTCATTGTGCGGTTTTACCAGGTTACATGTGAGCACCTGAAATCCTGTGTCTTTGCCGCATTAGATCTTTCTTATTCTTTCAGCTATAAATTGTTGTGGAGTTGAGCTTTCTTCTCTTGATGTGAAGATCGATATTGCAGCCTACTGGTATAGGTGTATCTTTATGTCTTGCTTTGTATTCACTTATGTTAGCCTTGTGTCCTCTCAACTCAGAACTTCCATCAGACTTCTAGATGCTATGGAACTTCTCAGACACCAGATTACTCCACCAGGTCTCAGTTGCCTGGGGAGTTTTTAGCAGGGTATAAAACAACAGCATCTTCACCTTTTCATTCCACTATATTTCTGTAATTCTGTAATTTTGAATTTGTTCTTTCTCATTGCAGTGGCAAACCCTGTTTGCTTTGGGTTGTGTCTGTCCCCCTGCCCCCAAACCACTTATTCAAAGACATGGATGAGATCTTCTCATTTAACACCCTTATCTAGCACCACGATGACTTTAGTGTTCTTACTTTCTCCTACAGGGATCATTTGTATCCTATTCTTTACTGGAAATGGAGGTATCTGTTGTACATGTCTTCAAGAGATGCCCCTATTCAAGTTTGTGTATTTCTCATCTCCTGTCAAATTTCTTCCCAGAAAGTTAGTTAAAAAAAAAATAAATTAGTCACTTTGTATGCCAACATTCCCATTTCACTTTTGGAGATGAACACCAGCCCCAGCACGCAGACACTCCATTTTCCCCAAAAGAACCACAGTGACTAATGAACTTAAATCTGCCTTTCAGACATGCTGAAATCCCAAACTCTCTCTCCCCAAGCTGGACCTCCAAACTGGAAGGGTATTTCTGAGAAATCTACTGTTTAGTCACCAGACCTAAACTTTTTAGTTGAAAGCTCCCAGGAACTGAAATTCTCTGGGTGCTAACGCTGAGTATATTAGAAACAGCAGAAACAGAGACATATCTGCAGCTGAAGCTGCAACAAAGATGAATTGAAGAGAAACTATTCATTAAAAGGCTAGCAGGAAAAAAAAAAAATCATTATTTTAAACAGTTACTATGTACAACATGCTGTTTATCAAGAGATAAAGAGATTAGACAGATACCCACTTTGTACTGAGCCCTGTAACGTGATGAACATCACCTGCAGGCATTGTTAAAAGGCACTACGCATAAGATAGATTAGATATTCTGAAACAAGAACTTTCTGTGCCTTGCAGTCACTAATTCCAGGCAGAATGCACCATACTAGGAAATTCAGAAACACACATAAGCCTCTGAATTTATTTTACCTCTATAAAAAGCCTATTTTTTTCAAATTAAGTGGCTTTTCAGAATTGAAGTCGCTATAAATCCCATATGGAAGACCATTTTTATGAGAAGATCTTAAGAGCAACATCTTAATTTTGGCAGCAGCAGTGAAGACAAAGGGCACAGGCAAGCCTCGGGAAAACCGCCTCAGCTAAGACTGCCCAGTGCTTTCTACTCTATCACCATCTCCTCAGTTCTTACAACTTTACCAAGCTGTAATTGCTCAGACTAAAGTTTTCCATGCCGGATTTTTGCCAATTTTGAGAGACATTTTTCAGAGCTTTTTTAGCCTCTTCCAAGAAAGAGGCTAGGGAAAAACACAGTGCTTTTTACAGATTGATGAATTCCACTGACCCTTCCAACAGCTTGAGAGCACGAACACTTCAGACCGGATGGGTCACTGAGTGTATCTTTCTGCAAACCCTGGGAAAACCCTCCTGAACTTGGCCAAGTACAAGTGTTTGGTATATACTGCTAATTTATGTATGCGGAAGAGATTCAGATTTTAGCAACTCATTGATCACCCTATACCAAACACCACGCAGGAGACAGGGAAGCCATGTGTGGGGGACATAAATGACTAGAGGCAGACTGAAAGATGCACAAATGAAGAGCCAACATGAAAGCGGAATCGGTAAGTGCCACCTGGGCACAGAAACTGGGATAAAGGGTATTAAAGAGTAAAGGTTGGCTGGNCCCTCAAGCACTGGAATGAAACCCTAAATTGCTGTCTACCAGACAAATGCTGAGACTCAGTATCTGCAGAACCATAAGTAATACACACTATTTCCCTGTGGACCACAGAGAAGATAACTACATACTACCCTGCTAAAATAATATTCTTAATTCAAACTACAGAGGTCTGTTGAATTGGAAGTTTTCCATCCTGACAAAGAACAACATCTGTTTTTTTCCAACATGTTTTTCAAAAACACCCAAAGAATTTACAAGTAATAAAACAAAGTTGAAGAAAAATCAAAGACTGCAAAACCAAGCACTGAAAGTCTTTGCAATTTTAATTAGGCTTTTCTGTGCATGCACTTTACGAGGAGTTTTTGAAGACACAATCACATACTACAACTTTCATGAAATCCCCATTTTTTTCCACAGCAAACAGCGCTCCGAACATAAATTAGTGCACCACACGAAAAGGAAATGCATTCTGCTAACCTTTGTTGCAGAATTTAGAAGCCATGCAATGGAGGAGGCAGGAGTTGAAGAACAACAAAGATGATTGTACAGACGATGCGGCTAAATGCTGCACTTGAGAAGTGGTTTTATCCCTGCAACTGACAAAATCCTTTAGGGATGCCAGAAAATCTGGGTACTGCCAACCTGCAGAAATACTTTACAGAAGAACTAGGGTTTTGTTTAGAATATGAAGGGCTATTAGATATGGAATGTGAGAAGAAGAATTGACTAGGTTATGCCTCCAAATGAGTGCCAAAAATGGGTGGTTACGTTTGTCTTCTTGAGGCATATCTCAGCTCATCCAAGTAGAAGATACCATTATTGTCTCAGTCTGTTGTGAAATTAAATTATTTTGTAAAGAACTAAATGGCAAGATGTCATTCTTTGAATGTAACAGTCCTTAATATTCACTTGATACAGTTTGTGGTTGTCCTTTTTTCATGTCTTTGCCTATACCTATGGAGTTCCAGCAAAGCACGCAACCAACAAAGCTGACATAAACCAGAGGCAGCTGTGGAACACTGGGAACCTGTTGTTTCAGATTACAGAGTCTTCACTCTTTTACTTTTTCTAAACAAAGATTTTTATACACCCTTGAAGTTGCATCATGACCCAAGTGCATCTCAGTCTTCTGCCATCTCTCTACTCTCTTACTCCTTCACAGTCAGAGGTAAAACACCCTCACCCCCAACCCAATCAGAGAAGAACAAGTCTGTAATATTTAGGAGACAAACCCACATAGGACTAATATTCAGCTTGTCCTCACCTCATTTGGTGGAACAATAGCAAAAGGCTGGATGACAGCTGCCAGCGGAATGCGAGCCTGTTTGGCCATATCTGAAGACGACGGGAAGCAGTAGGTAGTACATCGGATATAACGAGGGCTGGCATGGCCTAGAACACCCAACATAGCATGCAGAATGAAAGGCTGTTAAAAGGAACCTGTCTGTCCCAAACACAAACCAAAAAATCAAAACAACAGCATAAAGCAACAAGTGCATGTGCTAAGTTAAATGCATGCTTTTTCAAGCTTCTGCCCATCTCTCCTCTTTGTATGTCAGCCCACTGCCACTCCCTGTGGGTAAATCTCTTCTTGCTGTTCGAGTTTAAAGCAGAGATTTAACATATCAGGAAAACCCCGTAATTACTGGTAGTAAGAAACTCAATAGAGATTAGTTTGAAGCATGTAATACCCAAGATCTTAAAAGAAAATAACATGGATGAAATCCCCAGGGAAATGTCAACACTGTATACAAAGAAATGCTGCACGCTTATACCTACTGTTAAGACTGCCCTAATGAGCTAGCTCCAATTCAGAAAATAGTGTATGTGTGTTAACATCACCATGCTCATTTATCTTGCAAAATATAGTGTGCTAAAATCACCACACCACTTCTTGTAGCACACTTAGCTCAGTTCCCTCAATGAGAAATTGTGCTCTGCACTGCAGACAAGAGCACCGAAAGGCAACAGTTCAGAAGAAATTGGCTTCCGTATGCTCTTTTTTTAACCATGAAGCTGCAGCTCTGCTCAGTTTCTAGAAAGGAATTTCTTTGTTCCTCAGAACTGCATTAACCCATTCTCAGATAATGCCAGAAAATCTTAATGTGTTTGGACACTTTATCCAAGCACTGAGAAATTAATGCTGGACTAAACGTATTAAATATCAACTCTGCTGTCAAGAGCATCACATGGAATATTGCACTTCCAGGCTCTAGGCAGAGGCAAAGGCAGATACACTAGCCAAAGGAAAAAATTAAGCTTGTATGCTGCCCCTATCGCTCAAATAGAATTTTCCAAAACTTGTAACTTAAAACGTAACAGTGCTGGTCTCATTGCTTTTTCTAGTGTCTATCTTTTAAAATTTCAGAAGAATCCAAAAAGGAGTTTCAACTTGAAATGTAAAACCTTGAAACATTTGAAAAAGAAAAGTTGTCTCAACTATTCATATTATTTTAAAGGTCAGGAAGCATAAAGGAGGTGTTAACCCAAAGTGTGATAACTCAACTCTCACTTCCCCCCACCTTCTTTTTTTTTTCTCTTTTTTTCTTTTTTTTCTTTAAAGGGAGTTTCCCTTTTCACATCCAATTTAGAGTAAGGAACACCATTTTCAGATGAGAAATTTGAGAATTCAGTGTTTGGTTTTTGTTTTGTTTTGTTTTTTTTATTATATTTGATTTCACCTAGAAAGACTCCCAAATCAGTAATAAGGACAGTTACCTTGGTCTTGGATTACGCAGTCTGTGGTGACAAGAGGAGGAACCTGTCCTCTTGTGTTTGTAGCATAGATCTGTCCTCCCCTAGAAGCCTTATCATTTTCAATTACTTGAATCTGATGAATAAGAAACATGAACAGTATGAGAAAGGAAAGCCATGCAGTCAGTGACATTCATGAAAAGTTACACCTACACCAAATAACAATATGGACATTGTCTTATACAGAGGTGCTACAAACCTATCACAATGCAGGTTGCTGGGACACTTAACAACTAGAAAACTATACACACGGCTGAGCAGTATAACTCATTTACAACTGCAGTTGCCTGTTGGAACTCAGAGGTAACACACCTTGGGCGTAGTGGTAGATGTACTGTATAGATAAAACCTCTATGGAGTGAACAAATGAATTGTTTAGAGTTAAGTATATTGATTGCTAGGACAGACCTTTTCAAGAGAGGCTAGCCAGCAAATCGAGGAGAGTGATGGTGTAAATCCTTGTTACTGAACCTAGCCCTCCACTCTCCCAGATCAAACTGAAGTGCCAGGCTGCATCACCCTACTCAGATGCCATGTATACCAGGTTATCTTTTGTATGACCATAGTTGTGCCAGCTGCTATTCTTCATAAATGAATGTACAGGTAATTGATGGGATTGCAACAGTGGGAGGGGTTAGCCCTCATTCCTCCTGACTAGGCTCCATGCATAGGGTGGTTAAGAAATAAATAATCTACACAGTAGATCACCTTCCTAGTTGAGCTATATTTCAGCACTGCCATTTAGAAAGCAGCAACTTAAACTGCTGAGAAAAGCCTTGTTGGCCATTAGGTAGAATTTCAACACTGGAGCTCAGGGTTTTCATTCTCTAGGTCAGACTACCACGTTGTGAACCTCCTCCTAGAAAGAAAGTAAAGGACAGCAATCACAGAAAACTTTCATTAAAATGAGGCAGCTTTGATCACAGAAATTTACTCTGGTCAAAGCCTAGTTTATAGCAGTTTACAATGTAATGCCATGAAATGCTCATGAAGCTGGCTTTACTGGTGAACAAATTCCTGTCCCATATGCTACCTCCCCTGTCACTTCTGCACAGCTCCTCACCCCTGTTTAAGTTTGATACTTTCCAGGACATAACTGAAGTTATATAAAGCTGTATTTTGCTCCACACCATAAACTGGGTCACTGAGATGATACCATTATTCCTCCTCTTCCCTCAAAGAAGCTATCTTTTCAGCAGTCTGGTTTAGAGTGTAGCCAAACAGCTGTGAGAGGCAAGAGGAATGAGACAGGGAATTTCTGAAACTGGCTTTGCCACTGTTGCTGGTATCCCATGGAATTGTATCTTTACTCTGCACATGAATTTCTAATAATAGCTAGGGAAGTTCAGAAACCTCTCTTGGAAAGCAAACAGAGAAGAAAAAGAAAATTAACTGCATAGAGTCTATTGATCATTGTCCAAGAGGTATTTCCTAACACACTGGAAATAATCTGGGGCCTGTAACTTCCCCCCCCGCCCCCTAAAGTTTTTGTATTGCAATATAAATATACAATACATTCCTCAGAAAGCTTGTTATATCTTCTGTTTGATTACTTTCCCCTGCCTCCTTGGCCTGTGCACTTATTGCTAACTCCTGCATTAGAAGGAAAAAGGTTTTGCTCTAAAAAGCTGAAGAAAGCAAACCACTCTCAAACTTAGCTCTGAAAAGGGTCAAAGAACCATGGTATTCTGCAGTTAACTGACCTAAATATATCATTGATCTTGGAAATAACTGTTGACAAGGCCCAGATGCTAGTTTTCATAGATGTTGTCAGAGCACATATCAATCTCTAACATATCTAAGAAAAATATAAATCAACAATGGCTATGGATAAGAAGTGAATTTATCTGGCAACACTACTGTGATTATATAATGTAAATATAACAAGAGAAATACACATGGTCATACTTACTTCTCACTCTGAATTAGCTTTTTTGCCCTTTATAGATGTTGACCCAGATCATGTTTCTTTTAAACATGTCATTTTGATCCTCTCTGTGCTGCTTGCACAAACCTTTTAACCTATTTTAACATCACTGTCATAGTCAAGGCTGTTTATTCTACATGCATAATTGAAACAAGACATCATCAGCCCATGTTTTCATGCCAGACTGCCTTCTCCCCACCTCTCCTCCCTTTTCTTTTTAATTAGACAAGACCATTTTATCCTTCTTATGTAGAAAGCACCATACTGAAACACTAGGAATGACTGACCTATTAAGGGCATTTGTTAATTATACAGACACTCACTTTAGATTTTGGGTTTGATTGGTTTTTTGGTGGTTTTTTTGTTTGTTTGGGGTTTTTTTGTTTGTTTTTTTAACACAACATTTCAGTTAATTGCAGTTAATAGCAGTTGTTACATTAACATCTAAGTGATTATCAACAAGTATTTTTCCAAAATTCTGGGGATTTTACATCAAATTAGTCATGGATAAAACAAATAATCTTTTCAAGAAGGACAAAGGAATATCCCAATTTAAGGAAGGAGGGCTGCTCCCTACTAGACAGCATCAGGCTGTCTAGGCATTTACACAAATGCTTTTCCCTCATCTCAGTGGAACACAAATTCTTTCCTGTACAGCAATACTGCCTCAGCAGAGGAGTGGAAGATTCCTTCATGCAAACTAGCTTACAGTGAGGTGGTTAACACATTTTTTTAAGTAGAAAGTTGTAGGTCAAAGCTGCAGGACACGGCCTGCTTCAAGAATCCTGACTCTCTGAGGACCTTTTGACCTGTCTGGACAATTGCCAGAACCAGTATAAGTGTGTGCACCAGAATGTGTTTTCCCCATGAGTTCAGCACATTTTCTCCTTCTGTTTCAATCAGCAGTTCTCAATAAAAATGTTAAATGCAATCTGCATCTGACTAGCTATTCCTTTGGGTAACAATTAGACTACTTTATTTAAGAAAGATGGACACAACCACAACCTTGTTTTCTCTTTCTCTAACAGCGTTCTAAGAAGAAGAGATGCTGTCCCAACCACTGCATGTTCAGGTGTGCTTCAACAGCTAAGCCTCTTCGATCTGTATGAAGCTTAAGCATTAAGTACAAAGCTACTGAAATCCTTACAAGGCTGGAGCAACTGGAAGGATGCTCAGGCAAATAATTCTAATTGCCTGCGAAACTCCTGAAATCAGACGGTGAGTTGGCTTTTGAGTATGGAACTTCTCACCATTTCCAGGATTCCAGTTTTAGAGTTTATGTACCTGTGTTCTGCACAAGTCCTACTTGAGGTGTCTAACTGTACTAAGTTTAAGCCTTCAGCCTTTCCAGAGTGAAAATGAAAGGAAAGTGAATGCAAGTAATCCTTCAGTACTGCGCACCGTCATACTAAGAATCTTGTTGAGAATTCATATTGAAGTATTTGGAATCATGGGTGTGTCCCATGTGAGATAAAGTTATAAAGCCTCTTCAGCACTAAAACTAATGTTATGCACTAATTTATCCAAAACCAACAGCACAGAGTACAAAATTGCATGTAATTAGGAAACTGCAAAAATTGGAACCTATCTTGTGAACCAAGCCATGTAAGTGCAATTTTGTGTTACAAAAAACCCCACCAACTAAAATAAATACAATCTTAGCATTGTCATTCCTTTATCTTAAACTCAGCAGAAATTTAATTTCATAAGAAATAAGTGCCACATTACTTACTGGGCTTGGAATAGAGTCAGGATCAAGTTTCTTCTGCTGTGGACCCGCGAGCTGTGCGGGCCCCCCAGGAAAAGCACCAGGGTAAGACAGTTGAGATCCTGCCATTTGAGGACCATAGTTTGCTGCAGAGTTAAAAATGACAATTCATTTGAAGTATTTAAGTTGTGCTATCAACTCTTAACATCAAATTTTGCCACACAATTAATTCTCAGCTAAACGCAGCTTCTCCTTCCCTTGTTTTCAGCAAGTAAAAGAAATGGGTTACCTTAAAACATGGACTGCATGAGCCAAAGGTAAGCATAACACTCTGTGTGACCACTTTGGCTCCAAAGTTTTCAGGCATATGTCAAGTAGGGCCGTTAGTAGAGATTAACACAGCTACTCAAACCAGGCTATTACATTAGTGAGAATCTCTCCCCTAACATCAGTCAATGCAAATGGGTCTAGCTAACTGGCTTCTTAGTTGTCAGAATAACTGTTTTACTCACCCCTGTCTGGTGAAATACTTGTATTCAGTTACAATTCCTTATTGCTATAGTAAAGCATTTTTGAAAGCTGCTTATGACAAACAGTACTATAAGACAGAGAGCAACCTATACCTTTACAGAGTATAAGAAAAACTCCTTTCTATAGTATGGTGTGACTTTACCCATTACTAACCAAATAATTCTGTTCCAGATCCAAATTAATCTCCTTTTTCTTGTTACAGTCTCAACAGAGTGCTAAACTTTTGAGCAAAAACCATGGACTGCCTTGAACATACTCCCTGACAATGCAAATTTTTCCATTCTACAAAAAGAGGATTAAATTTACATTTTTCCAAGTCAGCAGAACATCAGCCGTGAATGGTTGCAGTTCCACCAGTCGTTCTCCATGCATGTTTTGTTTTCAACTACATAACAAACATCATTCCTTACCTTGCTGAGGATGATATCCAGGCCCCGGAGGCTGTCCTGAAAGCTGTTGCAAGTTAGGATTTGGGGGGACAGGTCCAGCAATTCCATCTTGTCTGGCCATAGGAGGCAACGGTGGTTGAGCACAAAGGCCATTAATATTATTTGCTGGTGGAGGAACCTGCGATCCAGGTGGTAAAGCCATTTGCTGCTGGGTCGGTGGCGGTAGCTGTGGTCCCTGAAAAGATGTCGGATGCCCCAAAGAGATGCCAGAGCTTGGAGTAGTGCCAGGACCTGAGCAAGAAACTATTTCAGCCAAGTCAAAAACCATAACCTACTAACTCTGTGTGGAAGAGGTTCTATTTTTGCTCAATATATTTATAACATATAGGCATTATTGTATCCTATACTGACAATGCTGCATTATGAGGATACTGAATGCCTGTTCAGAACAAATCTGACCTCATCGCTTACATCTGAACCGATTCAGACATTCAATTTTATTTCTTTTGGCTCTATTTGCAATAAAACCCTGCAGCTGTGGTAGATGGGGAAAAAGAGAAGGAAGCCAGCCTTTGACAATCCTTGATTAGAATACACATAAATCACTATTTCCTTTTGAAGTAATATTTAATTTCATAATGTAAAACAACATTCTTTTTGCTTAATGATCAATTTCTCTTACATGGCATGTTTTTGTTAGTCTGCTATTTGCATTTTCCCATGATGGGTTCAACGAAAGATAAATCCGCTCATTTTAACTGGTTTACAACCATCTTCTGGTTTTGATACTAGAAGATGAAACATGTGGGAATTATTTTGCACACACTGGTGAGGAATAGTTTGTTGTTTATAAGATCCAGATTCTCATTAGAATTAAGAGGACGCTGGAAATAGGACAGTTTTTTGAGACTTAAAATCTGTAAATACTTATTATTTTACAAAAGCTTTATTTTTTTAGTCAAATTTCTCCCCAAAGACCTGCAGCAAAATAATTTTCAAGGAAGCTAAAAAAAAAACCAAAACAAAAAAAAAATTAGGTTTGGAGCAAAAGGACCAATGTGTTAATACACAAATATTGAAATGCATCTTCTGTCAGACATGTTATCTGAAAAAAAAAAATAAATTGTCACATGCAAAACACAAGCTCACATTCTCAGCTGGGACAAACAAATAGCTTTACAAGCTGTGAATTTCAGCACTCTGTCAAGTTACGCTGCCTTAGACTTACAGCTAAGGAAAAAATCAGAAGTACAAAACCCAACACAGAGGCAGAGTTGTAAAGACTATGTCTTCAGTGGTCTGAAGGGTATCTCAACTGTCTGGCGTGTAACATGATATGCAAGAACATATTTTACGTAATTATTGCTGAAGGCAATATAATGAAGGCAGGAAAGAAAAAAGGAATTTGCTCTAAATAATACAAGTTGCTATATATGAAGTGCTCTAGAGGTGGTGGGCAACGCTTCATCCTATACAAAAAAGTCTGAGGGAATTGTGCAAATGCAGTTCAGTACCTCAAGGTTTAATTCGAGTCTAAACTAATTTTTCTAAGGTGAAGGAAGTGTAAGTTTTCACAAGCAATTGTACAAACAGAGGGTCAGTCCCATGGTAGTTCTGCAGGTTTCATTCAAGCCACTCATAAAGCCAGGGTAGGAAGAGTGATATGGCATCAGTGCAGCCTGAACTGAAAAGTATACCTTTACACATATCTACAAAGTTATCAACCACCAAAGTGATCCTCATTTAAAAAAACTCATCCCCTTAAATACACTGGCCTCAGCAAAACATGATGCTAACTAAATACCACTCCTTTTAAATGAAATGGTACATTTCACCAGGAAATACTCAGGAAAAGCACATATAACCAAACAGAAAATTAGTGGTGGGAAGTAATGTAGATGGAAGAATCGCATGACTACATCTTTACCTCATGGCTTAGGTTTGAGATGTTTTAACCTCAAAATAAAAGCAAATAAATTTAGATGAAAAACTGTAAGATTTGGACAAAAAAGAATTAGATATTTTCAAAACAGAGAGAAACTCTTAAAAAGCTGAGAAAAATGAAACCCTGTCTGCATATTATTGCTCATGCCTTGGCTGCTACTGACAGGATCACCAAGTAACTTGAGAAATGACTGACAGAATAGTTGACTTTAATGGAAGGTTCCTCAAACATCAATTCAGAATTAACCCAAGAATATTGATTTAAGGACGAGATTTAAAAAAAAAAAAAAAATTCTAAGAACTGGAGCAAATGATAGTAGTCAAAGATTTCATTTTCTGTTTATACAGAAGTTCAGTAAGTTTCTAATGATCATAGTCTTAAGAGCTTTAACTGGGAAAAAGTCCATCAGATCAGATAAAACTGATTACCATAGCTATTTATCTGCATGTTGTTGAGCTGGTTAGCAAGCTGCGCTGTAGGTGAAGTGGATGCAGTATTTGGGTAGGTTGGTTGTGACTGATGACTGCAGGGAGGATAGGAAGGTCCTGTATTGCTTGGAGGTGGAGGGCCTTGAAACCTAAAGGGAAAAATCAGTGCAGTTATGCAAAAAATTACATCAACCAATCATAATTATAGAAGGTCTCATACCTTCTCAAGCGTGGTGCTGAAACAATTAATTAGACAAACTCTTAAGAGAGTTTCCTCACATTCTGCTCAGAAAATGTATACCAGTATTAAAATAGTCATGAAGCACAGAGAGAACACATGTTTATTTAAAAAAAAAAAAAAGTCAGTACATGTTTGCATACTTGCTAGAAACAAAGAAGAGTGAGTATGCCATGGCAAAGACAGAGTGGTATTAACTATATGAAAGCTTGAAGACTAAGAAACACAAGCTTCTGAACATATCACATCACTCCATCCCCTTTCCATGCTTATAAAGAAGATTCCCTGCTGGGGATAGGTGAAGAAGATTAGGAGAAAAATCTGTGAAGAGAGGAAAATGAAGTGAGAAACTGTTACGGAGTTCTCTGTAGTAGAGGGAAAAAAAAAGAAGATGCAGGTAGGGAAAAACTGCTTCACGATTATCAGATACAGAAAGACATGAATGCAAGAAAAACAGCAAATAAAAGAAAGAGATAACACACAAGTGGCTTATAAAGATATTTTTAACCAGACTATTTCATTATGGAAAAATAAGAAGCCAGGCTATCTCCCAAAGAAGATGTATGCTGATTTTCCCATGACAACTTCTAAAACTGAGGAGGGGCCTAGCTATACCAAGAGAAGTAGAATCCACTTTCCTTGAAATTTTGATGTGGACATTTTCTGGCCTAACATAGCAGCTCTCAGCAATTTGGGAATAAAATAACATCAGGTAAAAACCAGTAGATGTGCAGCTGTCAGAGCAATGACTGGAAGCTAGGAAAGAGAATCAGTATTTTGCTGGGTTGGTCACGTCAACTTGTATCTGTAGCCATACACATGGCTTTATTTGAACACAAGTAACTATACAAAGACTAAAAAGCACAGAAGCAGATTAAGACTTCAAGGAATTGAAACAAGAGCGTTGCTAAATGGTGTCAAGTACACTAAAACTAAAACACCGCTGCTCCTGGTAGGTAAGCAAAACAATTCACATTTAACAGAATTAAATAAAAGAGCTAAGCATATTTACCCACTTATCACTACCTGCAATATAACCACTGCGTAATAAAACTTCGCTATCCCCTCATATGATGATTTTTCCAAGATTTCTTTTTACAGCTTCCACCTGTCCCTATTTTCTCCTTTCCCCACTCCTGTCTCCTCCACTTCTTCCTGTGAGCTCTGGAGGCTGGACTACAGCACTTCAAATAAACTCTTCACAGTCAATCTCAGACCTAAGCAGAAGAGAAGCAGTCATCCATCTGAAAGGGTGTAACAAAACTGCATTATAAAATGTCTTTTAAGTACCCTACGGAGCCTTGGCTGTGATCCCACAACAATGAAGCAGACATCCCAACAAGGTGGGGGGGCAAACTACAGATATAGAGAGATGCACCAGCTTCTAGTCAAAACTCGGTGGCAACTATTAATTTGTAAATAACAACAACTTGCTACCTCCCAACAAAGGCGAATTAAGACATCAGAAAGTGAACAACAAAAAAAAAAAAGTAAAACTTCTATACCAAACAGCACTTATAACACCTTACTGCTGCTTTGAAGCAACGGGTCTAAGATCAAGAAGAAAGAGCAATTAAAGAACAATGCATGATAAAGACCTGACTTGCTGTAAAATGGAACTTAGTGAGATTACAGATCACACTGTATGATCTGCTAGTTTAACATCACAGAGAACCAAACCAGAAGATCCAGTTCAGAATTGGAATAAGTCAGAACTGCTGAAGAGATGCCATACTTAAATGTCAGTGAAGCAGCCAAAGAGAGGTAACAGAGGACAAATAGCTTAGATCTCATGTATTAATTCCTGAAAGTCACCTGTGTGGCTGCTGCCCTGGTGTGCTGGGCCCATTTTGGAAGTTGGTCTGGCTGAATTGATGTGTACCAGGTGGTGGAGGCCCAACAGGAGCCGAAGATCCAAAAGGCACAGTTGATTTTGACACACCTGCAAAAGAAAAAGTACTTTTACATAAGAACCCTGTAAAAAGCACAAGATCGCCAAGAAATACAAGTGTACGGCCCTGCTCTAGCAATAAGAATACCAGCTCTAGGTATGAACCCAAGAGGGCCAGTCAGAAAGAAGCATGAATGAACAGACCCTACAATTCAATTTGGGATACTGGTAATTCTCTGTCACTCCGTTATCTTTATAGGTAGAAGCAAGAGGTCCCTTTGATTTCGGAGACCACAGTCAGAAAGAAAACTTGGAACAACCTTTAAAAAAAAAAAAAAAAAAAAAAAAAAAAGCCCCCATATGTAGAACCTGTAAACCCATGCTAAAAATGGTTCTTAATGCAGATCTAGAACAGTGGCTGTGAAGATACTATAGCTTATGCAAACAGCAGGGGCTGAATAAACAGCTCTTCAATCTGTATTTCTTGAATTACTTTGCTTTAAATTACTCTTAACATCAAAAAAATTTTTTGGTACCAAAACCAGTATTTTTCCCAAGTATTCTAATAAGCCAATTACCAGAAGTAATTCTATCTTCTGACTATATTCAGCATTGGATTAAGGTAACACAACTCCTGCTGTCTTTAATAAGAAGTTTTAGAGAAACTGGGTAAAACTACTTCTTTTTTCTGTTTTCATGATAACACAAAAATCAAGGATACCACAGAATACTTAGAAAACCTCAATATACTTGGATACTTAGTTCTGTCATTACCCTACTCCACCATATCTCAAATACTGAATTTAATATAACTTATCATAATCTAAATGTTATTAAGATTTTAACATATACTTTCTTTTAGATGCTTATAGAGAATACTTCAGTCATCTTTATTATTTTAACTAATTTCTCCTTGTGACATCAGGCAAGATACTGAGATGGTCCCTCTTCCTGTGTCCCTATCTGGGCCATGTATATTAGGTTATAACTCATAACGCAGCATTAAGCACTGGTGCCTATTGCTTCCTGGGCAATGGACTTCACATACGAAGGTCAGATACACATCCTGCATCAACATCTGAGCATCAACGATAACACAGGCAAAGCTGTTGCAGCAGCAGTGTAAAACTGAGCAAAAAATGCTGACACGAGTAAGAGAGAGAGATGTAAAATGCCTTCATAGAAAAGCAGACTCTGAAAACACATCTTAGGCCAATTTCATACCTGGTTGAGGTGCTGAGTATGAGGCGTTAGGGTCCCCGTAATGCCCATAATGAAGTGAAGAATTAGGTGGTCCAAAACCTGCAGAAAAGCCTCCTATTCCTGGCTGGGATTGGGAATATGGAGGAGCTGCAACATAGCCTTGTTGACTCATGATGGCAATATTCTCATTCCAAGTATCCAGTCCTCTTTAAGATCTGCAAAAGAGAAAGCGACACCTGCTACTAATCTTCACTCTTTGTGCATTTTAAAAGGCTGTGTACTGTGTTCCCAAAATGACAAAAGAGATACCTGAGGGCAAAAAAGGACATTATTGTCCTCCCCATTACCAGGCTTCTTTTCCCTAAGCTTTCACATCCTGATTCTGTTGTTGTTGTTAAAGAAAGGAAAAAAAAAAAAAAAAAACCAAAAAACCAAACCCAAACCAAACCCCAGAATTTGATTGAAGGCAATCCAGAAGAAGTTTTCTAATGATGAAAGCATTCCCAAGACATTTCATTTCTTTCCTGTAATTAGATTTTGTTATGCAGGATAAAAGAAACTTTTAGGAAACTTTCAGGAAAGAGTATCCTGATAATTGCCATCATTTAAGATTAGAACTAGAAAATCTGAAGAATCCTGTATTACTAAACCAGATGATTGTATTTCATAAGACTAGTTTTCAGGTACAGTGCCCTTGCCACCAAGGGATATGAAAAGCCACTGAAGTTGTATACTTTGCAGCCGTGATAAGCAGAGTTTTTTATTTTGATTTCAGATTGGATTTAACAAAACCATAATTCCAGGAAGTTTCTTGATGCCCAAATTAAAACCGTTTTGAGAAATGCTGAGCATCCAAACTCTGAATGTGCAGTTGCTACTTCTTCAGAGTCCCAAGTACATAGGTCAGGCATCCCCAAAGAACTAAAGATACATGATATAAACTAGCATTTTACATGTTAAATGTTCCTTTGAAATACCTTTCCCAACCACCTACACTTCACATTCTTAGGCTTAAGCCATAGAAAAATCTTGAGTATGCAAACTGGATGAAAGTAAATCAAGAATTGTGCTCCAGAAGCACACACAAAGGCATCCCAAAATTACACGCAGCTCCAAGAACACAACAAATTCATGCTGCACTAGCTCATGGCAGTAGAGAAAAGCTATCCCTCTCAGAAAACCCATCTCTAGGCTTCTCACATTAAACATATGTTTCGGGGCGGGGGTGGGGAGAACACACACACACAAAAACCTAAAAGACAAAACAAAACAAAACAAAAAAAACCCAAACGCAACAGATTTACTAATCTTCCATGTCAGACAAGAAATCAGTTTGAGCTGGGTACAGGGCCTAGCCCTCCTCACACACTGCCCATACAACCCTCTTAAACCACACTCCTCAATGTAGCATAAGATTTCTCAGTTGTGGTATTAAAATGCTTCAGATAGGTAATCTTAGGGAATTATCTTCTATTTCTTAGTTAGCAAGGTAAATGCATGAAGAAGCAAAAAAATATTTAAACAGAAAGGCTTCTTGGTGCCAGCCGAAGTTTCTTCCCTCCCCCTGCCCCCATCAGAAAAGACGTGGCAGCGTGAGCTTTCCTCGCTCCAAAAGACAGTACGTCAGCACTAAATTACCTACGCGCTGGCACAAACAAATATATATATTTTGTACCTATATAAAGGAAGAGATTTTCGCTTTGAGGCAGCTGCATCAGCCAACACCTTTAGCTGCGACAGCATCCAGGGGAAATGACTTCCTCCACAGCTTACTCACACACACACACAAAATCTTGCCACGTCAAACTTCCCACAGACAGCATAAACACGCAGAGGTTGTGCTGAAGAGAGACAGGAACTCTAATCATAAGCAAAATAATATAAGTTTATCGAACACAGTTTGAGATTCTATTTAACAATGAGTGTATTTAATCCCTTGTCATGATAGGTATATATAGTAATACATGATGAAAATAGTTTGGAGGCAACACCCAAAATATCCACAGGAACTGATCTCCTAAGGTTTTAGCCATCAGGCTCTAAGAAGAGACATACAGATTCACTCTGGAAATTGCGGGAGAAAGATCAGAGGGTCTGCTAAACCCAGATCGTTCCCTGGGTGTGTTTACTACAAGTGTCACTACACAGAAGGACAGGAAAACTTTTTCTCCCTGTCACTCTTAACACTAGTTTACCTTACACCCCATAGCCTGAGGAACAACACTAACACAAGCACATCTCCATGATTTAATTTACTGCTAGGTAAATAGAATAGCGTGTCATCTTTTTTTTTTCCAGAGGATTGCTGTACCTATGCAAGGCTCTACTGCACTGATATCCCCATGAAGACGTAAAACTCCACTATGCGCACGCAGTAGTAGGATAATGGAATTAAAAATAGAGGACCATGTTCTCGGCTAACTGAAGGAGAACTATTAACTTTCTGTTTCTTCAGAGACACTGTGCTTGGTAACATACCATCTAGGAAGAGGTGCTGTCCCTCCCCAAGGCACGCTGCAATCTCATTTTGACAAATAACCTTTGGGGTGCGTGCACGCACCTACACACACACACACAGAGGGGAACAGAGCTTCACGCGTTACATTCTGTGGTGGTTTTTTTTTTCATAACACATTTTGGAGTAAGCTACGAACGCCTAAGCTTGAATTTGCTCCGATTCAGTGCAAAACCTGCAAAGAGCTAACGTTTCTGTCCCCATTAACTAAGAATCATAGAATACCGGGTTGGAAGGGACCCCAAGGGCCGCCTGGTTCCAACCTTTCTGAGCACGACGGCCCAGCACCCTGTCCGGCTGAGTCTTGGAAGTGCCCAGCGTAGCAGAGTCAACCACTTCCCTGGGGAGATTATGCCAACGGTTGACTGCTCTCACTGTGAAANGCCGCAGAGGGCTGGGCACAGGGCTCGCCGCAGGGCTGCTTGCTTCCCTCGGCTGGAAACCGATACCCGCGCTACGTGCGGCTTATGATCGTGACCACCAGCTCATTTTTTCCTCTATATTGGGGGTGAAATGCCTCTTTAAACGTAGAAATGTCCTAAAAATATGATTTTTTTTTTTTTTTCTCGTATGTGCTTTAAAAACGCGTTTTTATTTGTGGCAATATATAAGCGTACGTAAAATGATGCCACCTGAACATCCAGAGTGAAATACGGTACAGGTACTTTACCTGTTTGTCTACTCTGGTTTTAGTTACTGCTCCAGCACCTTGAAAANACCACTTCCCTGGGGAGATTATGCCAACGGTTGACTGCTCTCACTGTGAAAAATTTTCCTCTCCTGTCCAGCCGGAATCTCCCCAAGAGTAACTTGTAACCATTCTCCCTTGTCCTTTCCATGCGACTCCTCGTAAAAAGAGTTTGAAGTCGGCGTAAGGCGGCAACAGGTCTCGCTAC
>VZTL01021805.1:31131-50457 GCA_013400535.1 Scopus umbretta
CATGTATGCACACCTGGAATCTCAAAAGTCTTCTCAAAAGCCTTTGAGAGTCCAGGAAGGAGAAAAAAAAAGTCTACTTCTCTTCAGCCAGTAGTTCAGGAAGGTACTTCCTGGGAATCTGGGACTGACTGTGGTAGGAACAGGTAGGACAAACTCCAAAGAAACATCGGAGTTCTCTTCTCCAAACTCTCGGCTCCTTACTTGAGTTACCCATACATCTTTACTCACTGTACATAATGGTGACATGTCTTTGGCTACAGAGGGTCTGTGATAAGTTGCCACCTAGGCATAAACTTAGAGAGCAGATCTTCATTAATCTACATCCTGACATGGTAAATTGTAGTTACAGGGGAACTCTCTCAGCATGATTTTCTATTTATTGTGTTATCAGTCAGGAATGCTCAAGGATATAAACTTTGTTTCTGTGTTTTGGAGGAAAGTGGCTTCTTTCACCTGGTTTGTTTTTGGTTTTGTTTTTTCCCACAATGCATCCTAAAACCATAACAACAAAGCCATTACAAGCATCTAGGGCAACACCCACTAACATAAGTGCTGAAAAATACCCTCCTGGTAATGGCATGGCAAACTTCACATTTTCAGCTGACTTACGTTGTCTTCTTAGTGAACCATACATAAAATCTGGCAGCATGATCTAACACACCTGACAAATAACAATGCCCGTTATTAACTGCACATGCAATCAGCTCAGGACTCACAAAGAGATACTTTAACTTAATAACACAAGGCATGATTGTGACTGTTGCTAAGTCTACCATTACGAGGAACAAAGTTCTTCTTCCTCTGCATGGGTTACCTGCATTAATAAGCTTTTGCTTGTGGCTAGAGTTAAGAACATGACAGGGAACAAAGAGGTAAGGGCAAGATAAACAGGCAAAAGTTTGACTCTTTCTCAATGTCTAAAACTTTGTTAACCTTAGCCAAGCTGGCATGGAGGTGAGGTAATTTGTTGCCAGCAGAGAACAACAGCAAATTACTTTCCTCCTTCAAGAGAAGCTTGGTTGAGCACTCTCCTGCATTACCCCCTACACTTGGCAGATTGCAGACTTACATTTTTTTGGAATGTGACAGTGCAACCTTTTGTATTCCCACTTAGAGAAAGAATTCTCTCAGGTTCTAAAACGTGATCAGATTTATTTTATATTTCTGAGAAAGTGGTTTCTCACACCAGAATCAGATTCAGTACATTTCTCTGCTTCTTCCACTACACTTCATTTGCCAGTCTTGAAGTTGGGGAATGAAAAACCAAAGAGGGACTAGTTCTAAAATTCCAACCCGTCACACAATACCTAGCCTAATAATCCACATTAGGGATTAAAATTTGAAGCCTTTACCTTTACTGGTGAGGAACTGCTCATGCCTCTTACGGGTGTGAGCAGAGCTTCCCCATCTGGCCTTAGAGGTAGCTAATAATTATCTACGACGTATTTTTTATTTCCTTTCTCTTCACTAAAGGCTTGGTATTACTGTTTTTTAGTACCTTCACCACTCCATGTCTGTACTTTCAGTCAGCAAACCCTCTTTAGCTGGTAGTGCACTGCAAAGTTCCTCATGCAGTCAAAACATCTGGATTCTATTAATTTCTCTTGTAGGACAAGAGAAATTTGATGGGAAAAAAAAAAAGAGCAATCAGCTTTAATGAATGTTAGCTGGAGCCGTGCATTTGAACCTTCCATCAATATACTTCATTCACTTTGTCTGTCATTTTATACCTTTTTTGAAAACTAAATCCTTTCCATGTGGCTTTGTTCCTTAATGCTTCTAAAGTCAGGAGAGTAAAAATGAAGAGTAGGAATTAAACAGAAATGTACTTTTCTACTTCTGTAAGGTTTGGGGAAAATGATGTTTAACTTCGCCTTCAAAATTTGCTTTTACCTATGCAACTACCGAGTTGTAATACTACAAAACAAGGTATGTTATTAGGCAATAATTCGGGACAGTAACATATGCTACGTTGCCTTACATTAACCCAGCTTACAGAAGCCACTTTTTAAAAAAATCTAATTTGAAGGGATATATTAAAAGAGGCCATTTTCACTTCCTTTGGAATAGGCTATATGTCACGTTTTCTTAAGTGGCGTGGCTGTGATTTTACCTTTTGTTCCATTAAACTAGCTATATATTTGCAAGTGGTTTTTTTCCATGTAATTAATAAACAAACAAACAAAGAAGCACTGCCATTTCACCACCCCCTCCACCCCCCCGCTGATTCTCTCATTTGGCTAAAATCACATCATACAGTAAATTGGGCAGTTTATGAAATTGTTTACAGATGATACAGTTAGAATCTACTAAAAAGCTGATAAAATAGGCATTTTTAGGGAACTAGCTTATGTTGATTTTATGTGAAAAAAATGAGATAGGAAAAGAAGATGAAATGCATAAAAAGGAAGAAATCAGACCATCTGGGTATTTATTACAGCAGTATAATGCTGCCCATAAATTAGAGATCATGATATCCCCTTTCCCTCTCTCTCTTCCTCATTACTAAGGAATGGGTGGAAAAGTTTACATTTTTAAAGAATCCGCAGGCCTAGGATACTATTGTAGGAAACTGTAGGTGAAATGACAGCTTTTCTTTTATTGCTGAATGAAAGATGAACATACATCTTATTTCTTCTCAAATTTGTAGAATGTCTTCTGAACTCAGCTGCAGAACTACTTGATTTAAATTAGATTTTAGATAAATCCACTTATAGTAAAACTGTTCAGAATCATAAATTATTATTACAGTAAGAAAAGAAAATATATGGACAAGTAACAGTAGATGAGGCAAATAAAATTAAAAAGTATTCATCAAGACCACACAGAGCTTTAAAGGAATTCAAGGCTGAAATAGCTGACTCTTACTTAAAACTGTTACCTGGGATTAGAGTGCCATTCTTTAACAAAAGTGTTCCAAGAGAGATTCAGAAAACAACAAGCCTGACAGCCTGATATCCGTACAAAACAAATAGGTGGAAACAATAATATGGAATAGTGGACATCTGGATAAATATGACTTATCTGGGAAGAGTTAAAAAGGTTTTCATAAAAGGAAGTCCTGCTTCACAAACATAAGGCAGTCCTTTGAGGGGATCAAAAAACACATGCATAAGGGTGATTTGACTGATCTTGGATTTAGAAAAGGCTTTCAACAAATTCCTTCACCAAAGGCTTTTAAGAAAACTAAGTAGCCATACCATAACATGGCTTAGCGGTATAAGGTGATACACATTGGGGAAAACCCCATTAATTCACATATACAACAATAAGCTTTGAACTGACTATCATCAGACAAGATTTCAAGATTTTAAAAGATAGTTCCAGGAAAACATCAACCCAGCAGCATCTGACAAAGCAAATCAAGTGTTAGCAATGTTGGGGTTAGCAACTGGACAACAAAATAGATTGTATCATCATGTTGTGGTATAAATCCCAACTTTGTCTGCAGTCTGAAGACTGTGTGGCATCCCCCCACAGGTCCCCATCTCAAAAAGGATATAGAACTATAGAGGACGTAGGGAAAGGCAACGAGGATAGTGAAAGTTATGAGACAGCTTCTGTATAACGAATGACTAATTATTCTATTCTTCCCTTGAAAAAAGATGACTGAGATGGACATGTAAGAGGTCTATAAAGTATGTGCCTGGAAAGCGTGGCTGAGGATTGCTTGGTCACAGTTTCCTCTGATCCAAGAAGCAGGGGACATCAAATGAATCTGTAGGATCCAGATGCAAAGAAGAAAAGGAGATTCTTTATGTCACAATGTGGTTAGGGATGACTTCCTACAATAAGCTACAGATACTAAAAGTTATATGGGCTCAAGAGGAAACCACATGGAAAAGTTAATGAACAAGAAATTCATAACTGTTACAGAGGAACTGCATCCAGCTGAGGAAGTTTTTGAGTGCAAGTCACTGGAGGCTGCCTGAGGAAAGTAGTGTGCATTTTCCATATTCTTGTTCTTTTTCCTAAGCAACCATTTTCCACTCACTATCGAAGACAACATTTTAGGGTAGATGGCCTCACTTTGGTCTAAGTATGGCTATTTGTAGTTTATCACAGCTCATCAAGGCTAATGTGCTAGTTTTTTTGACTGGCAGTTCTTGAAAGCAGATGAATAGGTGGGGGTTTGACCTGGAAATTTTTTCATACAGATCTCATCACAGAAGATCAGATTCAAGCCAAAGCTATACCTGTATTTGGGCATAGGTAGACGTTGGGTGAGTTCTGGCATTTGTCAGTTACTGAGTTTATAAAGTTATTTTTTGTGACATAAAATTGTTATACGCTGTGGCCTAGAATTGGATCTTTAGGTTTTAGTGAAATGATGGAGATGGTGGCAGTGGCTAAGTGTCTGTGGTTGCCATTAGCTTTAAATTTTTCAGTAGATTTCAAAAATTATCTCAGAACTTATGCAATTTATTTATGCTATAGAGACCACAGAGACAAAAATGTCATAAACCCCATGAATGACTCCACTTTTATCATGATGTTCAGTTTCTGACCAGCATTTAGAAATCCCAAAGGATGCAGAGAATGTACCACAAGATAAGACTAGTATTAAAAAGCAAGATATCCTGCGGCATAAGCATTTAAGAAAGTCATATAAGACAAATGGGAGTTGTTAATGCCTATGGAGTATTATTTGTTAGATTAGGACATAGGAAGCTTTGGGTCTCCCCATCATGGGAATAGTTTACTTACAGACTTCAAATGTTTTTCTTACTGTGGAGCAAGCAACAAATTCTCTCTCAGAAGAAAAAAAGCAGCAATTTGTTGGGAATTGCTTTCATAAAACCCCCTCAACATACTGACTAGAAAAAAGTTATTTTTCCTATCTTTGTTCTCCAGTCAGGACCACAATTCTTGCCAGTTCAAGCAGAGCCCTACATATCAGTTTAAATGCACCAAGTTTAAATGTCCCCAAAGCTTTGTCATTATACTGGGTTATTCTTAGTTTAAAGATTTTTGGGTTTTGGGGGGGTTTGGGTTTTTCTTAGTATTTCATTCTTTTCACAATATTTTCTGGAGTAATTAGTACTACACGATATATATACAAACTCAGCAGAATTTTTTTTTTTTTCTTTGGAAAGCAGAGATGGTACAACACCAATGATGTTATCTATTGTTGCCATTACTTCCACAAGATGATTTAACTTCTAGAGCACCCTGTAGATTTCACAGATTAGAAGCCAGTAGAACATTAAACAAACACTAAAGTATACAACTTTAGGGATGCAAAAAACTAGCTCATAATGCTGTAGACAACTGTTAATTTTGCTTTTAAGATAAATTTCTCTGATGTTTTACATGGTGATTTTAGCCAAAACTATTGCCACGACTTTGCTATGTCTTTTGCTGTGACACAACCAAATTTAAAGTGCTTCTCTCTGCTCTTTTGCCTTAAGGACATCAAATAGACGGTGGGGGATTAACTTCAAGGAACACCAACTACTGATACTTCAGTGGCTGTACATGTCATTTATGTCATACAACAAAATCAAACAGACCCTGGTATTCTGACTGGTTATTTTTTCAGCTGAGCAATGAATCAAGACTGTTCTGTTTTGTCATTTTACACAGTTCAGTTATCTGGTCAAAGGAGACAGAAGCATCTATAGCTAGTACAAATTCCCATCAAATAAAGGACCATCCAAACGTTTCTCCTTAATTTGCTTTCTACAAAAAGTCAAAATAAGATCAGATTTGATTACTCCTTTTTACCAAATGATAAAAGAGAGCCTAATACAAACTCAAAACACCCTAACAGTAATTAAACATATACATTTCGTCATAAATTTATAACATTTGAAGGGCTGATATGTGCTTAATTCTCGTGGAAAAAAAAAAAAAAGGTTATTTTTGTATTTACCAGAGTGTCATAGGGCATTTTCTGCAGCTATATATTTAAGAATTTTATTGTCATAAAAGTATCTATAAAAATGTGCACCATTAGACAAAAGGGAGAGAATTTTGTCTAAAGCAAGATTCTGCCTAGGGAAAGACTAAAAACTGTCTGCTATAGCACCAAATCAATGTTGCACAAGATAATAAGAAGCAGTTAGCCACCTTGAACTGAGTTATTTAAGCGAGGCATCTTCACCCAGAGGTTGTCTAGCAAAGTTCCTTTGAAGACCATTCCCTTTCCGAGTATGGCTTCTCTGATAGCGTTTTCCTTAAGTATTTATTTATATGGCAAACTGTGCTTGTTTTGCTCCTCCAGAGCCTTTGACTTGTAGTCAAAAAAAGCAAGCACTCTTCCTCCCATTAAATCCTGATATTTAGAGAGTGACATTTTCCTCTGTTCGATTAGGGAGCTTGTCTCCACCCAGTCACTGGGTTACCTTAGTGTCTTCAGAGGCCTGATGAAGGGCTCAAGCGCCTAAAAGCCTGCCTACTTTTTCCAGCCATAATATTTCAGTTTAACAGAAGGTCCTGTCTCTATCTTGATATTTTGCCTAATGGTCTTTAAAGAACATTGCTGTAGTGTAAGGAAGCACCACTCCAGGGACACTTAACTGACAGACACACAGGCTTAGGTTTAAAGCTTTAACAGTTACCAGCTACTTAGACGCAAAGTCGTGTAACTTAAATGCTGAATGTTTCCTGTTGCCCTGACATCTCTGAAGACCTAGAACCAGCCAACCAAAACCACTATGTACAGGGAGCTCGGTGAAATTTAGGCTGTGGGAATCTGACATGAACCCCCAGCAACCTGGGTCTCAAACAAGATGTGTTTGTTTCAGAAACTAGTCTAGCCATTAAAGATGTTTCTGCCTACCTGCTGAACACTCCTTTAGAACCAGCTTAGCTAAAATGCAATGAGATTTAAGCCAAGCTAAATGACTTTGGGCTGAGATGAGTAGGAGCACTTACGCTGTCTCTTGCTGAAGAACAGTCACCTCTTAAAGCACTCCAGCTAGGCCTGGAAGAGCTCAGATGTTTACAGCCTGCGTTACGCCAAGTCAGCAAGGGGCAACAGAAATGAACCCAGGTCTTGTAAGGCACCAGCAAATTAACTTCCCACTGAATTTTTTTTTTTTTTTTTAATGCATATAGTAAAGTTTCCCTTTAATGTCACAATGCAAATCATCCACTGATAGCATCAGTAGAGAGATCTGATACTTCATTCCACTAATCCTCTTCCCCTCTCTGGTAGGAAAGGCAACAGGCTGCATTAGAACAAGTATTATTTGGGTCCAGTAATAATTCAGGTCATTGCTAAGTAGCAGTGCATGTTAAACTATACTGAGGTTAGAGAGAACCAGCAAAAGCAGCAATACCAAGACAGGGAAATTATCAAGCTTTTCTTCTTCTTTTTTTCTTTTCTTTTTTTTTTTTTTTTTTTTTTTTCTTTCCTGCTTCTGTCCCANTTTTTTTTTTTTTGCATACCTGCAGTGCTGCAGAAAATGCATACAGGGTAGAGATGAAAATCATAAACCTAGTTCACTCTAAGTGTATCAGTTATTCAGAGGATGTACATCATGTTTCACTTGAGTTTCTGCTTTCTTTGTTTGGAGTATGAATGCAAGAAATGGGTAAATTAGAGTTTAAAACGTAAAAACCATTTACTAAAGTAAACTTACATCCTAAATTGTCACTGGGAACATACACTTCTCTTTGCTGTAGTTTTGATTTAGCTGTCACAAGAGTCATGTTTAAACACAGCCCTTTCTGCCTCATGGCCGAGTCTCTTTGTATGCGTTTCCTCAACGTTACTTACTTTACTTTGAAGGTGGGCCGAGCATAGAAATCTGACGAAAGAGTGGGCTGTGCCCTCGATCGGAGGGAGCTCGTACATTCTTCTGAATAACTACATTTGTAGTGCAGTACACAGCAGCAGCAACAGTGTGGTGCTCTGGGTCTCCAGCTCTGCCTGGCAGACAAATCTCCAGCTCGCTGAACATCTGCAAGACAAATTTTTCATGTTCTTCTGTAAATGAATGCTGCCTAACTGCACCAGGAAAATGGGCACAGGGGATTATCTCTGCATTGCTATGAGTGGAGGGGCGCCTTGGGGCTTTAGATTGCAAGGTGGCAAGGAGCAAAAGCAGCCTTTGCAAATCGCCAAGGTAGGATCATGAGAGAAAGATGTTATCGGTGTTTTGTGAACATGAGTGAAGAGAGTAGTTTGTTTAAATATGTACTGCTTCCAGTGAAATGGTTGGTGTGGATCTTACTGTGATTCTTGTTTGAATTTGCTAACAATTTTTGCAGAGATTCTACAGGTGCTGATTGTTTTTGTTTCAATAAAAAGGAATGATTACTTTCTGGTAGCTTGCAAGAATTGCAAACATTTTCTTAAATGTTAAAGGTTTGAAATTGTGAAATGAGGTATGCCTTTTAGCTCCTGTTTGATTCGCTTATATTTTTGAATGCACTCAGTATATCGCAAAACTGAATCTCATGTTAGGAAATGCTGTTCCAGTCTTCTATTTATGATACTTTTTCTACTCTAGGCACAGAATAAATACAGCTTTATCATGAGAAAATGTTCTTACTATTTTGGGAATCCTGGAAAGCATTACACTGAGTTATCTCTGGTTTCGGAAAGTTATCCAGTCTTAGAAGCAGCTTTAATAGATGCCAAACATTCCCTCTTATTTTTCATGAGCAACACTGAAAATTACTGAACACTTCATAAATAACCTTCATGTATAACATGAGAGCAAAGCAGACAGTAGACATTCGGAATAAATAAAAAATAAGAATTGGTAACCTCAAGTTGCAAAAATAATAGTTAAAAAGTAGTTTTGTTAAAAATCGGTGCTCACTCCATTGCAACAGCTTCTCCACGGGTGCAACAATGAAGATTTGTCGTGGTTATTAAGGCTTATATAACTGTATGGAGCTGCATTCTGTTCTCCTAGACAAGAGGGACAAATTTTGTCCAGAGCTCCGAGGTCAGCAAAATACCACTTGTTGAAACGATACTGGGACTGATCATCATACAATCAATTCAGCCCTGTTAAATTGAGGGAGAGAGATTGAAATGTATCTTATCACCTTTTAGTATCTTGGTCATCCAGTACACCGAGTGTTAAGTTTTTTGTACTTTGATATAGTATTTTAGATCAGTAGTTTAGCTCTAACTTTCTTAAGCTATCAATATATCTATTAATTAGTTACATTTAATTTACTGGACCAGTTAACTTTTTCACCAATAGCAGGAACAGTAAGTCTACTGCATTTTATAAAAGAAGGTCCTTTTAGTTCCTCTGTCAAAAAAAGAACATCTTTCACTATTATTTTCAATGATTTCCAGCCCATCATATTAATCATATTCAGTAACAGAGCTATGATTTACTCAGTGTATGTATCATTTATCTCATTACTATTAAGCTTTTTGTTTGCTTTTATATTTTGAAAAACTTGAATATGTTTAATTTTTTTTCCTACCGATGGGCAACTGTTGCTTTGCAAGTAAAGCCACTGATAAGAGATGACAGTGGAATCCTGCCATCTAGTGAAAATTTGTAGCTAGAACTTAAAAAAATCTTAAGTAACAGTAAAGGCAAGTGGCCTGGATTACATAAAACCAAAAGTAAAAAGCACAGTAGTTTGAACACAAGATTCTGATCAAGCTTTAGTTTGCCTGATAAAAATGGGCTATACATTTTTTTTTTTTTTTTCATATTTGCATCCTAGACTGTGGCACGTAAGTCTGGGTTCTGTTTTACCACTAAAATTTGGCACTTGAGAACTAGATAGATGGTTAACAGTTGTGCCTTACTTCTAATGGGAAATCCAGCAGTAAAATATATCTAAATTTAGAAAAATAATAATATGTATTTTTAGAAAAAAATCAGAGAATCATGAGTTTGTTTTCTTGCAAATGAACCCAATCAAAAGGCCACGTAACACAATACTTCAGAACACCCTTTGTAAGACTATATGTGGATCAGCATATGTAAGTATTATAAGCATGGTGGATTGGGTGCGTTGTGAGTTCCATTTTTCCCCGCTTTAGAGTTGGTCAGCATCAGCGAGATTGGAAAATTGACACTAGTATCTGGCTGAAAACCTGAAACTTAAGAGTTGACAGGCCACAGCTTTCTTTGGGACTCACTCTGTCGGCAGGCTTCGCCGTCCTCCCCGGGGAGCCTGGGCTCTCTCAGAGGGGCGCAGACGCGGGTCTCCAGGTCAGGCACCACCGTCAGGTTGAGGCACGGCGAGGTGGGGGGTCTGCAGCTACACCGTGTGTGACCTTTTCTGGGGAGAGGCAATGTTTTCAGCTTCTATTCTGTTATCCGTGCAAACTGAATCTAGTAACTCATGAAAGAATAAAGAATTACCCAACTAGTCCATATTCGCTACTGGCTCCAAAATCCAAAGGTTGTGTTTCCTAAACACAATAAAAAAAAACTTTCTGTTTTGGTTTTTTTTTTCAGTTCAAGGTTCACTTTCTCCACTGGTGCATACTAATGTAGCTCCGTGGAACCAGAGGGTCATTGCAGATTTATACCGACCGAGATTTTCTCGGAAGTGTGTATTTCTGGTTTTGGTGTCTCCGCTCGCAGGAGCTGGGAAAGCTGCAGGGGGGTTGCTGGCCTGGTTGCTGACACAACCTGAGCACAGCATGCTCCCTGAGCAGAGGGAAGCGCGCTCAGGCCCCGGTCACGAGCAGAGCAGTGGTTGTGATACAGATCTAAAGGGGAGAGGGATGTGAGATGGAGGGAAATGAGATAATCCATGAAAATGTGGCAGGATACAAAAATCCCAAATTCACACTTATCTACCCTTTTGATAAAGGAAACATACTAATTTTAAAGCTAATGAAATCAGTCACTGCAGTTCACTGCCAGAAACAACTTTTACCAGTGTATTTTATGCTTTTTAAAATATTGTTTACTACATTTGTAAAAAAAAAATCTGTAAACCCTCCCCCCATTGTTTGTTACCTAGCTCTTAAAGCGTATATGCAAGTAGCATCCCTGCTAAAATCAACAACAGTTTTGCCTGTAGTATGAAGTTTTGTCTTCCATTATCATGCAAAGTGTTAACAGAGAGATAGAGACAAGCCTTTTGCCTTCCCAAGAAATATCTCTGCAATTTTTCTCACCAGCACATGAAACAGGGAATTTCCATCAGCAAATAATTTTATAACCATTAAATTAGATTCCAGACATTCCAGTAATTTGTTAGATGTGAGATTGCTACAAATGTGTTTTTTTTTTTTTTTTTTTTTAAAGTATCACGAAGTATTATTTTGTTTGTCCATTTTTAACCCCTATTCAAAATGTAAATTTTTAAAACATTTGACTCATTTTCTGTAAAGGCATACAAACTGTTTAACACCCATCTTCCTCCCAACTCTGTCTCCAAACATCAACTTACTTTGTTATGTCCATTCACATTGTAAATATTTCATAAGAATTTATTTTCAGTTAAAAAGAATTTGCATATTCTACATATGTCCACATATACCATAATGACCTTAAAAAATCTATTTTAAATACTGTGTTGAAAGACATCTTGTGCTAAGAAGGATATCTAATAAATGAACGTTATTTAAAAAAAATAAATCAGGAGTATAAAGCTAAGGAAAACTGCTTGTATCAGTTATGCTGTGCAGGCACTGAGACACTAAACCATGTCCGTATTGCAGTGTAGGATAGCTTTCCCAAAGGAGGAGATGGCTGGGAAATCTCAGTACAACAGTGACCCTAGATGGCTAAGAATTCAAGACATATAAGAGCAAAATGGCACGTGAAGTCCTTTCTGTTTCCACTGTGAGATATATGAAAGAATACTTTTTTTTTTTTAATATCATAGGGTTTTTTTCTTGTAAATTTCTTTGCAGTTTTTAATTTAAAAAATATAAATACTCTATGTACAAAATACTGGATGATTTTCTGGACTAGCATTTGAAAGAAAGTCCTGTGAGTTTTTGTACTAATACTTAACAATACGAGCTATGTTCTATATAGTGAAGCGATATCCTTTAAGAAGCATCTCTTCTGCAACAGGTAATTTCATGGGGTTGATGATTTAGATTTATAATTCAACCACGATGTAACTCCATGAAATTACCTGGTTGCAATGGAGGTACATTTTTCTCAGCTTATTTGTTACCTACACCAAACAGCAATTTGATGAACTCATTGTATCTGTCCAAGTCTTGCTAATTTAAGTTTGGGAACTGGGACCTTTAACCAAACAGTTCTAGTATTCAAGGGTGGTAAGTTCCATGACTCAGACCTCTAAGCACTTCAAAGGAAATTCAGTCCTCTTTTTCCTATCAGTATCCTAAAAGTAAAAATGAACTGATGCTTAAAAACCCATATAATCAATTGTGTTGTAGGTTTTCATGCTTGAGGCATTGGGGAAACTAATGTTATTGAGACAAGGTGCCTCACTTGTTACTGAATACAGATCACGTCAGTTCTGGAAGTACTCTGGTCCATATGTAGTATATACAGCAATATTTCTACATACATACATCTCAGTAAGAAAGATATCTTCAGAGGGGATCATGTTGTGCTATTTTATATCTATAAGAGCATTCATCCTGATCCCTCCCTGATTCATCAGCAGCAGAACGATATGTAGTTGCATATGGAAAAACACACAGTGATTTTTTTTAAAGTGCCGACAGTTTTTATGTACTTTTTCAGCAACTTTTTTAAACTAAATTTTTAGAAAAATAAAATAGTAACATTTCCCTTCCTTTAATTTCTGCCATGCCAGTTTGCCAGTGCATAACTACAATTACAATGCCTATCCTTTAAGATGTCAAGTTATTTGAAAGAACTTAATGGGTATTTTGAAACTCTTACCAATGTGGTTTTGCACCCTGAAAAATTTTGCTCTACTATGGACATATTCTTATGTCCAAAAATGCCAAATATCATGCAATTTTCCATTGTCTTGTAAATGTTGACTTTAGTTCTATTTAATCCTATGAAATACTTTGATAATTCAGGGTTCAAATCCAATGGCCTCAACTAGGCTTCATACAAAACTTACACAGTTTGTTCACTATTTTACCAATTTCTGAAATAGACTTCTGCACTGCTGCACGAATAGTAGTTCTACCTTTGGCTCAGTAATGACATGTGACAACTGGCTGCCTGGTTATTTTAGACTTGTGCACTTGTCCATCAAAACGCTCAGATTTCAATTCAAGTCTCAGTTTCATCATTTTGGATTCATTGGAACCTGAAACTGAAAGTGAAACTCAAAGACTTGGGAACAACCTGAACCAACAGTATGAAAAGTTGATGCCTGAATACGATTACTTAATGCTGGATGTATACAGAGGTGGGTTCTGTTGTTGTAGTTTGACTTCCTCCCTGCATTTATCTGAAATACTTGACACACGCAGAACAACCCCAAGTGACTTTGACCTTTACACTTAGTCTAGTAGAAAAAAAATAAAGGATAAGACACGTTAGCACAGTTATGCTTCTGATCCTGAGGTAAAGCAAAGCGTGCCACTGTCACGTACATGAGAGGTATGTTAGCACACAGGTGGTCCGTCCACAAAGTACCTCAAAGCCGCTGGGTTTAAGGAAACTTTTTCAAGTTCCTGTCGTTCTCTTACATTGTCACCATTGGCAAATGCTCACACTTCCAGGCAGAAAAAACTGGGTTAGTAAAAGCCGAGATTCTGGTCACTACATTCTAGTTGAGACATGATAAATATAGCTGTGTTATACCTGTGCTCCTAGCTCATTTCTGTGCTAAGTCACACAGATGAGTACAAACCATCAGTTGCTGAAGCAGTGGATTTTTGCTCCCTTGCTTGCCTCTGCACTGCTGGCCTAGGAGCACCATCCTCCTAGTAAGATGAAGGTAAGAGGCCGTTCTGTGTTTCAGATCATCTCCAGATGACATTAAAAGTCATCTTGGAGTTGGTGCTTCGGTACCGTCTGCTTCTGAAAATACACTCGTTAATGCATAGTCAAGTTGGATCTTACTATACGCTACTGTGTTTGAAATGTAGATGCTCAGCACGCTGTGTAAAGGCTCAGTACTGAGCTATCATGACCCTGCTGGTATTTCCTTGGTTGTATCAATTGACATTTTAAACAGAATTTGAATACAACTTTATGCATTAGCAGTAGACAGAGCAAGCCATGTTTAAAACATGCTGGTTGAACTTTGGCAGCAAAGGAAGGGAGTTTAGAGTTAACCTACATGATTTTAAACACATCTTGCCTTACTTGGACTATATTTAAAACTGTTTGTTTAAATTTGCTAGCTAATACATTTCCAAACATAGTTTGTCTTTGCAGCCTGGACAAACTCTTACTCTCAAATTCACTCTTCAGACCATCTGACACAGCTCGTATTTGCTGATATTCAGAAAACCTTTTAAGGCATATTTATATATTCTTTCACATAAGGAGTTACGTGGAAAAGTGTGGTTTTATCTATCTTTCCTGGGGAGGATTTTGATTCCATTATGAGCCTTGACCCAATTTAATAACCAATACATTTTTGCACATGTTTAGATGACACAGGTCAGCTTCTATTTAAGTAAATGACAAAACTTCTATTGACAAACTGGGAAGAAGCTGGGCTTTATAGAGGTTAGGTTAATTTATTTTGCAAAACAAAGGAACAAATGAAAGTTCCCAAAATCTAACTAAAATAGACCACTGCTAAATAACTTTGCTCCTGAAAATCTGCCATTGCTAGTTAGAAAAATGATGAGGCAAAAAAATTCATAGACCTTTACCAGCAAAGGTTTATATGTACTTCCAAAGGTTAGGGGTCTGCGTTTTCTAGTTTCAAACTTTTGCATTCCAGCTATTGTGCCAGTGGAAACATTTAGTACTGAAGTCCCATCTATTTGTTTAAAAACTGCAGGCTGAACTAGCACATGATTGTATACCATGTTTTGGATATACAGAACTACATACCAAGCTGGTTTTGGCATGCTTTCCACAGTATTTAGGCAAAGACAAGCATGCTTTGGATACATGGTAGTATTCATTTGTGCTTGTTTCCAATAGATACTTTTCCAACTCTCATGCTAGGAGTTTTCAATGGAACAGAATGAACAATGTAATTCACACTGATTTAAAATAAACAAACTAAAAAAACCAAACAGTGTATTCCTGCTAAATTAGATTAGCTGCTTTGTATAGAGTTTTGCTTCATTTTTTAGTTTCTTTGCTAGAAAGATTTAAAATACATGGCATGACATTATTATATTTCATTGTTCTGTATTTTCTGCCATTGCATTCTTACTGTGAATGTGAATGCAATAGTAAGACTTTTGGCCAAGTTCACATTAAAATATCACAACAGGAAATGTTGTTTACAAAGCCCTTTAGGATTGTGGCAGACTGAGAGGATACAGCTAGCAATTTATACATATCACGGCCAAATACAGAACTCAGCGTTCTTCATATTTACAGCAGAAATATTTAGAGCAGAAATTACTTTAAGGGACCATATTTCAGGGGTTAAATGCTTAGCACTCTATAAAATGAGACTGATTTGCAGAGATAGCTTCAACTTTAAGAGGAACAATTCTGCACGTGGAATTAACTGTGGACAAAAATGATAACATTTAGATTGCAACCAGTACTTACGAGCACTGTTCGTTGGCTGGAATGAAACTGGCAGTAAAAAAAAAACAAAAACCCTGGATATCAGCTTGAAGGTTTTAAATTTCAGACTTAATGTACACAAGTTACACAGTGGATTTCTTTTTCCTTTTCTGTAATTTTTCCCATCTGTCCCATTTCATTAGAATCTGCAGTCCATAGTCAGTGTGGCTATTAGGATGAGACTAATGCACATTTAGACTGAAACGCTTCAGCATGCACCAAAATCAAAGTGCTATTTTTCGGTTACCTGCCAATAGGACACAGTGTTGAGCATAAAAGCCAAAAGATCTTCGTAACACCTCAGCACCTTGCTCTCAGTGGGGTGCTAAGAACGGTGAAGAAGTGCTTTATTTGTTGCTTATGTGGAAGGTAAATTATAACAAAAACCAAGCTCTAAGCTCGCCAAGGCCAATGCGCTTATATCCTGAGCGCACTCTCATGTCCTGCAGTCTTGGGCACAGCACAGGATCTTCTTTTCTTGCTTAGCAGGAAAGCACTGTCTACAAGTCTTCTTTCTACTTTGACAGTAGTGTATTTTGAATCCCTTAAGTTTCCTTCTTTGTTTGGTATCTCCTTCCTACATCTGGGATGGGGCATCAAATGCACAGGTAATCTTTTATTTCAAGAGAGTTACATCATCCTGGACTGCAGAGCTGTAGAATCATTATTTTATAAACTTGACTTTTTGTAAGTATATTTTAGAAATACGGTCCCATTTAGGAAGCTGGATGCTTTGTTTTTTGTAAGCATGTTTTATATTACATATCTGGTATGAAGAAAGAAGATAAACTAAACTTAGGTTTCCTATGCTGCCAGTTTCATTTGATGTGCTCTCTATAGCATAAACATGCCATGTATGGCATGAAATTCAATATTGTAGCTATTTAAGAAAGTTCCTAAAACAAAGATAATGCAAGACAATCATATGTCCATTGTGACACTTTACAATAACAGAAAGAAAAACAAATGAAACACCAGGGGAACACTATTTATTTATTTCCCCTTCCTAGTACTCTCTGCCTAATACAAGGAGCATCAGGAACTGCTTGTTGTCCGCAGGCAAAGGTGACAAAGCTGAATCTTTGTTTTAAAAAACTAACAGTTGAAATTGCTATAAAGGAAGCCTTAACAAAGGAGTTTCATTTTTTCCCATGAACTCAATGGGAGCTTTGCCATTGACTTCAAAGGGCAAAGGATTGGACCTTAGTATGTATAATGTAGTGCAGTTATTTAATTAGAAGCAGATATCAGGAATAAAAATCCTCATTGGGAAGGGTGTAGCAGTTTTTCCTAGGGATCTGCTTACTACAGTTTTCTGTGTCTAGCAGAAGTCATTCCTATCAAAGGAACGAAAAAACCTTAGACTTCAGGGTATTCCAAGAACACTGTTAAATAATGTAACTTTTTTCACGTTATTTGGTAATTGTACATTTCACTTCCAAGCTGTCTTGGAAGTCTTTGTAAGGACAAAGATACTCACTTGAGTTGAAGACATTTCAGTTTGCATATTTATAAGAGAGTTAAATGATTGCTAATAAGAGGTACCAGACTGACATTACTAGAAACTAGAGGACATTTATTAAAAGACTGATAATGTACCAGTGTAAGCTAAGCAGAAAATTTAGACTGTGGACGTATCTCTCAGTTGCAAATGTTTACTGGTTGAAGGGACTACTTGTAACTGCCCTCTTGCTTTCTTCAACTCTGCAAATAGACAGGCTTGTGTTGGTCAAAAGGAACATGTATTTCTTAAACAATTTAGATACCAGGGCTTTGCTAATTCACCTCGTTTTGCCTGAGAGCTCAGGGAACAATCATACAAGCAGCTCATCCATAAGATTTGAAGTGTAGAAGCCTCTAGGTTAAGATAGGGAGGAGGAAAGAGAGAGGATTGCCAAGCAGCTGTGGGTAGCAACCTCTTCAGCAGGCACAGCTGTGGCTGGACAAGGCAGACACTAACTCCTCGTGTTGGCACACCCATCTTGTTGTAGATGCATCTTCAACAGTTTAACTGACATCACTTTGGAAGGGCTCTAAGGGTCCTGGAAAAAACCTGCTTTTCTTCCAGAAGAAAAGCATCTACATGGAGAATTGTGCAATGGTAATTATAATCGTTGTCTATACCTGCGTAATATCAGGTGTTTCCAAGATGTACCGCAATCAAGGGAAATCCCACCAGCAGTTTTATTAGCTTTACTCAACCACCACCACTGGTGCCCCTAAGGAGATCATCTCTCCATCTCTCTAAATCCTTGTCTTCTCTGCCAGAAATTCTTGCTCCGCTTTCTCTTATCATTCTCTCGGTAGTATGTTTATTTAAATACACAAGTCCTGCTACTTACTTCAGCATCACTTTCAGTGAATTCACTGAAAATGGGCAAACAATGCCTCAGACTTCCAAACTTGTTACGAGGTTAGAATAGTGCCCATCACGTCCAGTGAACTTCCTTTGGACTGAAAGAAATATGGGAAACTTTCTGCTTTTCATCAACTCTCTCATCACAGAAATCTCTGAACTACTAGAGCTTAACAGATGTAACTGGAATAGACGGATCAGCATTTTGTTCCACAAATTACATTTTCCTATTCTGCAGAGATCGCTTCAAAGACCAGCTGCCATAAGCCACTGATTTAACTACAGAGGATGCATATGGAAATAATCTGAAAGGGATAAATAGCTTTATATATTATCATATATTCACAATGATCTTCCTGCACACTGAAATAATACTTGCAGAATGGATATTGTAAGACCCGCTTACAAAATTCTTCAAATTAGAAAAAAAGTATCATTAAGCATGGCTGTTTTAAGCAAATTCTAACATGTAATACTATGTAATGCCTAAGATCCTTACAGAGGAGCAGCTGTTTGACTTCCTTCACTGAAAAAAGCCCAAAGTTTCAGAACCGTTGGCTTTTCAAAAAAAACTTGATACCTAGGAAATTAGAAGCGTTTCACCTAAATTCTCAGTCAGTGGAATAAGTGTGTTATGCTGATCACTAATAAAACGAGCCATTCACAAACTGAGAGGGTTTTGTTACAATAATACATAATAAAATGACACCATTGGTTTATGAAACAAAACGTTAGTTTTAAAGTGTTATCTCATGGTATCCATCCTGTCAGCCAAAGTTAGTCTTCAGATGTGTCACGCATGTTTAGGAGTATCTAGTGGAAGATACTAGTCATTAAACTGAACTGGAAATCACAACTAGAACACTGGTTCCTTTCAAGCCCCTAAATCCCTTTGCTAAGTGAATTAGCAGTGTGCCTTTATGTCCAGACTGAATAATCACCTTTTCATGATACTGACATATTACTGATTATCACCAGATGGTGCTCTTATTCATAGTCCCCAAAATCATAGGTAAGTGAATGTAAAGACAGTTACACCTTGGAGAAATTTTCGTTGCTAGCTTTAATGTGTTCTTACTGAAGCTGCTAAGTACTGTTCAGCTCAGTACCTCCTGGACCAAATAATTTCAAAGTGTAGAAGTAATGCCTTCAAGATAAATATGTATATAAAACAAGTCAAGAATCATATCATATCAAATTAATCAAAACCATAATATCAAATTAATCACTCCAAATCTTCCTTTCACTTCTACTTATCACTCCCTGCATACAAATAGAATGTAATCCCCTTAAGAAGGGCTCCATAGATTTGTACTAGGGTTTGATTTGTGGTTTCATATCTATAATTAGGACACATTTTGCTCTTTAAAGAGCTAAGTAAAAAGGCCTTCAGAAGGCCTT
>VZTL01021806.1:989-30388 GCA_013400535.1 Scopus umbretta
GAAGTACACCACAGAATTCTCAATGCATTTAAAGAATCTCCTTCTTGGAAGAGATGGACCTTCTTGGTCCTGCTTAGAGCTAGAATGGAGCATTACCTTTGAGCAGGTGATCAGCACGTGATGGACTCTGCCTAACCCACAATTCCACATAAATCTATAGACTCTAAGTGATGGGATTTAGGGACAGCTGACTGAAAAAAAGGCTGTGGGAAAGAGGGGATGGAGGACTTAATATATAACAACTTCAGTCTTACTAGAAAGTTAGTATCTCAGTGATAAAGACAACAAATAGGTTTGAGGGGCATGCAAACAGGCAGTTTTCTAATGTCAGACTATACCCGCTTTGTGTAGTTAAACAAGAAAATGACAGCTTCAAATCAAGAACTGCAAAATATCCCATTGGATACAAAGCAGAAATTCACGTTTCTTTAGCTTTTCTTCACCTTCTCCATTAGGAGGCCTGAAATTCCCCACCAGATGCAGTGCCCAATTTCAGCATTTTCTCTGAATTACTATGGAGGCAGATCCAGATTAGATCCCCTCATTCCACAGGTGGAAGGGACTCAAGGCTATGGATGAGCTACACCTGCCCCACCTAAGAAGCATGTCTCATGTATCCTCCCACACTCAGCCAATCATCTATAACCTGCAAATTTTAAGAAACAGAATTATTCAGCAGAATCAGACTTCTAGCAGGAAGGTAAAGACATCAACATTTTCTTCTGTTGATTGGATGAACAAGCTAGACCATTTAAGCCTCTGAAAGGCTTAAATGAAAGACTAATTATAATTTACTTCAGTTTCTTACAAGAAAGTTCATGGAATAGAGAAAGGAAGGAAGCTCAGATGAATCAAAGAATGAAAGATCATTAATTTCAAAGTAAAAGCAATTCATGAAAAGATGAATATGTATTGTAGAAAATGATTATGTAATATAATATTCAGTATTATATATAGAATACATTCTGACATTATACAGGTTAAGAACCTGAGAAAAATACTGACTGTTTCCTCTAAAGACAGAACGTCACATCTATATAACCAAAAGTATTTAATGAATTTTACATCTTTCTTTCAGCAGGACTGGGATTATTCATTAGCTGACTGAAGCCTGCACTACATTGCATGCACTGACTTGGTGCAATGCCTGTTATTAGTGAATTTTTTAATCATACAACTCGCTTGTTTGCAAATAGGAACAGCTTTTTGTCATTAGTCATGGTGAGGCACCAAATTAACTTACAGTGGAATAAGGAAGATACGGGAGCAAGCCAAAGTTAAAACTTTCTGATACTAAACAGCAGGTTGCCTGATGTCTTCAAAATTAGCATTTAAGTTCACTGCAGCTCAACTCATTTTGTATCAGAGGAGATTTATATCAAGCAGTGGGAAGGCATGTCATCTTCTGGTTCTGTCTTACAGAATCACCATCAAGAACACAGATTATAATAAGCAACAAACAAAAGCATAGTTAGGGGAATATTTCAAGTGTTATCAAAACTTGTAATGGCTACTCTTGGGCTAGAAATATTCCCTAAACATTCCACCCTTTCACACCTTCTTGAAAAGAAACATTTTCTTTTTCTCTTTTCCTTTTGTTACCACCTTAGGCTGAGATCCAAACAGGTGTGAGACACTGCCAACTGAAAACATTCACAAGGCCATTTTGATGATCTCCTGTTTAAGCTGAAGTTTGGTACATACCATGTCTACACTTATGTATTATCATAGAATGGTTTGGTTTGAAAAAGGTTTGGACCTTTAAAGATCTTGTAGTCCAACCACCCTGCCATGGGCAGGGACATCGGTATTATGAAGGCAGCACCATTTTTTTCTTCACAACTCTTCCCCCTGAAAATAGGTACTTCTGCTTTACAGAAATGGAAATTTATGCTTGAAAGACCAAGTTTGCTTCTTTCTTTTGTAAGCAACACAAATAACCACCCTACAACAAACTTTCACCACCATTCGATCAACTTCAGTTGGCTCGACAATAGTTCTTAAGATTTCCTACCAGATCGTCTCTTCCATTTTGTCTTCATTTTAGGGAGGCTGGAAAGTCTGTCAAATGCTAACTACAGGTAATAAATTCAAGCTCAATTTTACAATGGGCAGTTTATGCCTTTATCCAAGGAACTTGCACCTCATGTTAGATAACATTACATTTCTACCTCACACACAGTGCTAGAAACTACAGCTGCATTCCTACTTCCTATCAATGAATACAGCTTGGAATGAAGATGGCAAAAAACATGCTGCTATCTCCTTGATAACCACTTAAAGTATAATTCCTATGTGAGACAATCGGAGCACTAAGCACAGACACGCTGTCTGCCCTTTTAGACCAGAAAGACTTGATTTCTGACCTCACATTACAAACAAAACCTTTGTTTTAAGGTATATAAAAAGTTTTTCAAAGATCTTAAGTATTTAAATCACAGAAGGATGAGATGAAAGATGACAACTTTCCGAACAACAACAACAACATTTTTTTTTTTTTTTAAAACACAGCCAGGTTAAAAAATGTTGCGCTCATTGGCATGACAGAAATAAGGATTTAATCTTTAAAAAATGCCAAAGTCTAATGTGGAATATCAATTTAAATAACAATATCACAATACTGCAGCTCTGACAGCTTACACTAATTTAGCAACTCAGAAAATAATCAGGGTTCCTTCACTTAGCCAATTAAAAATGCAGGAGCTAAAAGAGTAGCTCCTAAATCAGGAGAGCGAGTTCGGAAACAACTTATTGCATGTAAGACCTGCGTAAACTCTCTTTGGAAACTACCATAGGTCCTAGTCTTGCTTTGCAATTTTTGCCTTATGTTATTTACATCTTTTCTTTCTTTTCAAAAATTATTCCCGTTATAAGCATTTTCTGGTTTTGAAAATGATAGTATTAGACTACTCAAATTGAGGAAAAAGCACCTTAAGAGTGAAACCTGGGTAATTTAAATCCTGAACATCACATTTTCTAACTGGAAAACAACAAAAAAAACCCGAAGTAAGTAACGATATTTCCTCTCAGAATAGATACTTGATTAATAGCAACTCTTATGAAACACTGATTCATATGCAAAAATATTTTCAACAGCATTGAAATATTTGACTATGCAATACAGAAACATAAGGGAAAAAAAAACCCTCCAAATCTTCTCTTTGTTTAAATATACAGCAGTGAACATACTTTTTCAAACACAGCATGATTACTTAAAAGCAAGGAAATTTCACTGTTAAGACAGAACTTCTTTATTGGAAAATGTTTGACATCACCAAGTCAAAAAGAGCCCACACTGAAAAAATCCCTCCCTATTGTCCTACTGCATTCCATTCCTGTTACATCAACCCAATATTTGTGACAAATTAACTCTGCCCTGCAGGCCAGTGATTTTCTATTAATGACTTATTATGGAGGAAAGTAAAAACAGCACAGTCGAGAGCTCTACCCATCAGACAAAGCAAGCTGTCATTCTGCTTAACTTCTACAACGAATGTCCTCAGACGCAGAGGAGAGAAAAGAAACACCATTTGGCATTTAAACTTGAGGTGCCAGGATGCATTAAAGCAGAAAACAAGCCTGGATTGATTACTCCGATTTTAAAAGGTCAAGAATTGCTAAGGTTTTTTCGTTTGTTTTAATGCATATTTAGTTGATTTACAAAGCAATTGTTTTAAATGGTAAATTATAACCCTGTATAATGGGTACTGCCTTAATTAGATTTTAACTATAAACTAATCTGAAAGTGTGGGGGGTTGTTTCATGATTTCTCAAGGTCTGCTAATAAAGACTGCATATCCCATAAAAACGCTAAATCAGATCAAATAACTAACATTTATAATTTAGTATATCCTTGTAACTTAAAGTGCTGGACTTCCACAAACTATGAACATTTTGAAACATTTAAATTTCATTGGAAAATGCCATTTTTGCTTCTTTCATATGACCAGTGATTTATACCAACTGTTTTCCAAATGGACATGGGGAGGGGAGCAGTGCAGAGACCACCACAACTGCAGTAAAATAAGTGGACCCACTCATAAAGGTTTCATCTATGCTTTCATCTGTCTGCTTTCAAGATGTATCATTAAAATAAAAATCTAGCTTGGTCTTAAAATCAAACCAAATATCTTCTAGAATTAACAATATAAAACTTATTCACCTTCAACATTTCATTCAGGCTTTGCTTGTAGACTCAAACCAACCCATATCTGTCTTTTTTCTTTTATGGATTGTACTGATCATTTCATTTTTAATCCTAACAAATTTATCACAGTGATGACCAAGAAAAGATAGAAAGCCTATCAGTATAATCAGTGGTAAACTAGCTGCAGTGCTATTTTCACTCATGATCTCATCTTTGAAAAACAAACTGTTTTTTTTCAAAAGCATTTCTCCTTAAAGAAAATAAACACTCTTCAGGCAGCAATGTCAAATTTAAGTCACAGGAAATAAAAAAGGAATCAGACATTCTGGCCTTATGCATATACACTGACAATCTGGTAGACTAGGAGATTAATAACATCCAAACCAGCCTCACCGTTACTTGTCTGGGTTTGGGGTGGCAGGTCCCCAGACCAGAGGAGAATTCAGTCAGAAGGGAGAAGATGACAGCTGCACAGCTAACGGGACATGTTGCTCCAGTACCCAACCCCAATGCAGGAATTGGCTGATGTGCAGCCACCCCTGAAAAACTGCTTTAATTTGGTGGTTACCACCTATCTCTCTAATGTCTTGGTAACAGGAAGAAACATAAATATATGCTTAAATATGCTGCTGACATCATACGAAAGTTAAAGGCTAATCTCACTTCCTTGACATCAATTACTCCAACGGAAAATAGGTACGGAAGCGGTTCTCTCAAATCTGACCTTCGCAGCTGTATCGTTGTCTGCATCCGCTGACCAAAATTACTGCACACAGACCGCTCTTACCCTTCCTATATCTCAGTTTTCCACACACAACCATCAAGTTTCATCTTTAGAGTTTTGATTAATAGACGTATTATCACATGGATTAAAATATACTTAAGGAAACTAGTTTAGACTTACATAACCTTCAGGAAGGTCTTATGTTAGACCATGATTAGCAACTTCTTTACAGGTAAAGCTGTCAGTACACGGTATATATAAAACCTATGAAAAATTACTAGTACTTCCTCATGCTTCTGAAACAACCACAGAACAAAGATGTAATGAGAAGCAAAAGTAATGCGAATACACTTGTCCCCATTATACATCACCTGAGATGTTCTTTTCGGGGCCAAAACGCATGTGAATTTACTTCTAGAGGCTATATGCTTAGAAGTCCGGAAACGGATCCAGAAAAATGCTCAGATAATCACAACATGCTCTAAAATCTCAGCAATACTACACAGGAGGTCATACTCAGCAATGCAATGAGATGTGGGAAGCAGATTAATCCTGATTTGCCAAAACTGCCCAGCTGGAGCTGTTAGTCACTTCTACATTTACACTGGCACTTCAAAGTGTACCGTAGTGAAAATACGTGTCCCTCTTGAAGCTGCGCACCCAACTTCCATCTTAGCACAAAAGTACTTAATTTCTGTCACTAACAGCGTTCTAGACAGTGTACTGCTGGCTTTTGTTATGACTTGGGTTTTGTTTTGTTGTTTTGGGCTTTTTGTTGGTTTGGGTTTTTTTTTAACTTGAAGGCACTTTATTCTACCCTTACACAAGCAAATTGCTCCTTTCTATAGCGCGCTGTCAATGACACTCCTGCATAATAAAATGGTGCTAACACTTCACAATGAGATTTTCTGTTGGTGCCCAGAAACACATCTGCAAGAAAGGGTTTATTCAGAACTAGGTTTGTACACTAAAATAATAATGTTCGTATCCCCTCTCCCGCACAGCTGCTGATGATTACAGGCTGGAGATGAAACATACGCAGAGAGGCTGGTTCTGAAAATACAGCCCTTAAATATTGCCCTTTTATTTCACTGTTTACCTTTTGATCTGACTCTTGACATCCGCAGTTTATAATCGACAAACATTTTTAAAAGCTTTCACATTTTAATTAAAGACACGGGCAGAAATAGTTCAGCTGAATACGGAAAAAAAGACCTTTGGACCCATCTCGGGGCTGGCTGTCTCCAAAACCCTGCCTGCCTACACTTCACTCAGCAGATAGACAGTGTTGTTGGAAGAGAATTTATAAAGTCCTCTGGTGATAATAACTAGAATTTCCAAAAGCTGAGGGAGTTAGACACACACCTGTGTCCAAAGCCTCCCCGTGCAGCCCTGACATGCTTTTTGCACGCTGCGGGTGCGCATGTGAGGGCATTCATTTCAGCGTGCCGGAGAGCCTGATTTTCTAAGCCCTTATCTAGCAATGAAGCAAGTATACATTCAGCTTTTAGGAGTGAAAGGACCTTGGAGTTTAAGCACATCATCCAAATACATTTTGAAAACAGGCATTTGTTTAACGTACATGCTTGTCTTTAAACATAACCTTTGGATGCCGGTGTTACATTAACAGTGGCCACCATCAGTTCATTAACGTGAGAGTTAAACTGCTTATGCTTCGACAGGAGGAAAGAGTAAACAGAACTGATACAAACACCAATGTCTTTCTGACTAATTTAACAAAATAATTCATGTTGGAAGGGACCTCTGTGGGTCACCTCATCTAAACCCTCTGCTCAAAGCAGGGTCAACTACAGCTGTGACCAGTCAGGTTTTGGCTATCTCCAAGGATGGAGATGCCACAAACTCTCTGGGCAGCCTGGTCCAAAAGAATAAATCAAAAAGGATAAATTTTTATTGTGTTCAAACAGAATTTCCCCTATTTCAGTTAGCACCCATTGCCTCTCACGCTGTCACTGGGCACCACTGAGAAGAGCCTGGCTCCATCTTCTTTAATCCTCCCCCTCATCAGGTGTTTACACACATGGGTAAGATCCCCCTGAGCGTCTCTTCTCCAGGCTGAACACTCCCAGCTCTCCCAGCCTCTCCTCGTACATCAGCTGCTCCAAGCCCTTTCATCATCTTCACGGTCCTTTGCTGGACTCACTCCAGTAAGTCCATATCTTGTACTGGGAAAGACAGCACTGGATCCAACCCTCCAGCTGTGTCTCACCAGGTCTTAGTAGAGGGGAGTAGGATGACTAAGGGTGTAATTTTAACTAGATTCACTGTTGTACACACCCTTCCCATATGGCTGTGATGGACTAACCAATCTAAAAGTGAGAGCAATGCTTTCTCATACTTCTGAACTACAGGGTTTGAATTTATACTTTAAAAATGTTGTCATTTTATTAAGTTCACATTCCTATGAAAGTAAAACCACTTCAATGTGGTTGTCCTGAGGTGTAAATCTGAAAGTTAACAAAATCTTTGGGCTTGTTACCACAATATCCGTAAAGTACAATACAATCAAAATTGTCCTTTCACTTTTCCAAGCCTACCAAGCTAATGCCAAAAGCAGTACATCTGAACAAGTATATTTCTACAGCATCAGAGAGTTACAAAAGGAAAGAAAATCACAATTCATATAAAACTGTCATGATCCTCAGTGTTCAGAACTGCCAACACAATAACATTAGATTCACCCTTCGAGACTTGTATTAATAGCTAGCCTTAGCCATGTGAAATCTACAGGACTTCATTTTTATATTTGTGTATGTATATCAATTACACACATACCCACACACATAATCTTAAAAAAAGATCCAGTTCATCTTAGATCACAGACCTGCTAAAAACTTCTGAGCAAGCTGAAACTCTTCCTGCAATGATTCATTTGCACAAGACACATGGCAAAAACAATGGGATCTATACATTAGGGCAATGAAAACTTGTCTTCCTCTGCGTGGGCAGTACCTAGCATGCTGTCAAGGCTACTGAAATATGAAAAGAAACAATAAGACTAAAACCAGCTTTTGAACAAAAGATGTTTACACATAATTTAGAAAACAAATTTCCTGCCCTATTTTGGAAGCTGCGTTCCACCTTACCCGATCACACAGTTCAACTCTGTACCAGAAATTTATGTAAGACCCTGCATTACAAAACCAAATGACGTAATAGGCGTCTTTAAAGGAGCACCAGGGTAGTTATTTGAACAAGCCACTTAGACCTTAACGTGAATACAGGTTCAGGCTGCCTTTTAAAAAAAAGCTGGTCTTCTAACTCCGTATAACTTTTCATTTCCTAATGCTTAATAATTTAGAACAGAACTGCAAGAATAAACAAAGGCATGAATGCATCCCATTTTTGTACTACAAGGAGAAATCCTTCTAAAGTAATGTGGTCCCATGATTCAAAATCTTGCCTAGGCCTCCTCTATACCTTCAGAACTGTATGTAATACTATATGAACAGACATCTAGAATATCCTCGACTCAGGAAATACTGGAGTGTCATGCATTATCATAGTCTGTAGACAATCTGTAATCTAAATTAGCATCTGGTTAACTTCAAGTAGTTGCCCTTTTCAGCATTATAACATTTTATTTGTCCTCTGTGACTATACATATGTATGTATATATATATTTATCAGCAAAGGTTTACAACTACAGCAGTCAGTAAGTGCAAGCTTACTCTGGCCATGCATTAGGAAGATATTTCTTAGTGAGGTAAAATGAGTTTGCAGATAGCATCATACATATCACAATCCCATAGCTTCTCTGGCTTATTTCTGGCTGCTATTGTGCACCAGGTGCCTCTGCACTAAAAGGCTGTTTAGGTACCTATTCTCACAAGTCTAGGTATTTTACTCACCTTTATGTTTTCCTCAGATTTTTCTAGATCTAGTTATGAAATACTAGTCTGCCAAAAATCCCATTTTTCTAGCAGTTATTCATACAGTGGGAGTTTAAAGAACAAAAAACTCACACAAGCCTCTATGCCTGCCTTACCACCTCCTAAAGTCCCAGTGTTAAGTTCTTGGGATTCAGCAGAAGGTTGTATTTATTCCAGGAGAAATTGTTTCAAGTTAAGGTAAAGATCTGCCAGTGAAGTTCAGCCAAAGCAGAAGATACCAGGGTCTGCCCTACTAGCATTTTATCTTCATCCCCAATTTCTCGTTCTCAGGTCAGTACCTGTATGGAACTGACAATTTATTTCAGTGACAAACAGGAACTCTTTTGAAAAGTGATTAATTCCTCAGCAGTTATTAGTTACTCCAAAACATTCACTCAATAGACTGCCACTAGCATAACACAATATTATTTTAATATACTCACCGCTGATATTCTTTCTTTGCATTATAGGATCTTTAGGTATGAATTTGAATTTGACTTCTCCCTGCTTTGCAGAAAGAAGCAACGCAAATGATGTCAAATCTCTTTTTGTTCAGGTATAAAACTTGCTGGTAGAAACTAAACACTGAAGTTAGAAGGCACAGCCTTATTAAATATTAATATTCTGCTAGATTTTTATATTCCATTTCAATATATTTGTGGCCAATAACCATCCATTTTCCCTCACTTGCAGAAGCCGAGCAGGTGTGCAGGTAGCTGGTTACCAAGACAACATACTGGCGAGGGATTAGAGCAGATACTTGTATGTGTATAACTCTGAATAATGCAAACACTGTTAAGTGATACATTTTTCATTATCCGAACATCACATGATGTTTTATGCCATTTAATTTTTTTTTTGCCTGTTGAACATGCTCCTGTTAAGAACCCAATTCAAACCTCACAAGCAAATGTAATGATAGTTTCATTATAACAATGAAAATACCACTTTACGCATTCTTTCATGAGCTAGATAAGTAGTTATCCAAACATCTGTTCCATTTCCTACCTCTTACATTTGGAAGAACTAAGCAGCACAACACAGACATTTATAAAAACAAAAGTAAGGTGAAGAAATGTATGGTTTTATCAAATACATCTGCACTTCACCAAGAAGGCTGGGTACTTTGAAGAGATGCATCTCTGCAGTAATTCTCACCTATTTGCTCTAGAGACAGATACAGTCCTTTAGCAATATCTTACATTTTGTTTTGTTAAACTGTGGAAAGCACTGCAGAACATTTGACAGTGTTATATCAATGAACTATGAATTAAAACGTTAAGCAACAACCTGTTAATTAAAAAAAAATCAACACAGGTGAACAGAAGCCATGTATTAAAAGCTTTTCTGTTCTTAGAACTAATTTGAAATGCACCTATTCAAAACAAAACTTTTACATAGATCAGAATATATACCACCGCGTGCTAATTTTAATGGTTCTTTTTGATTTTACGCATACTGCCAGAGGACAGAAAACCCATGGCTTTATCCATACTTCTCATAGTAATAGCACACTTCAACTATGCCAGAATATGTCGTCTAGGAAAGCACAAAATAATGAGAAATGGCCCTTTTTTGATCCACTGCAAATCAGATCAACAAACTCATACAAGATCAAACAGCTATGTTTTATAATTCAGCAAACCTCAACCTCCACTTTACTCATTATGATCATCCATAATATGAGAGAGAGAAATGCTGATGTTTCCTCATGTGGATAGAAAATGTGAATTGTTACTGTCATTCTGTCCTCAGCAACATGAAGGAGAAAGAGGTACAAGTAAGCGGTCCTTCAAACAAGTATTTCTAGAATTGAAACTAGGAGCAAAAGGTTTAAGTGCCGCTACTTTAAATTCGTAGATTTCAGAATGAGGAAGATAAAACCTGATGTATTTTAATGGATACACCTACGCTTTTCAAAGGCAAAGAAGAACAGAAAAGACAAGTTCACGTACTTTTCATCCTTCTTCTGTACCATAACTGCTTCCTGCTATGAGCAAACCATCTTCCCTTGCCAAAACTGAAGCAATACTTCTTTTGCCTCAACAATTTCAGGGATGTTTCAAAATCTTTATCGAAGTCATATCTCCCCAAAATGCTGGAAGTTACCTAGGCTTAACATCATTTCAAACTTTTAACTGGGCTCACAAGATGTAGAGGCACCCGGTGGATATTAAAAGCATTTTTAGTAGTTGAAATGTCTATCCTCCTTTCAAAAACCTGGTGTTTAGACAGCTTACCTGTCCTGGTGCCTCTGAAAGTCCTGCTAGAAACAAAAATATTTTTGAAAATCCTGCACATTCAGCAATTAAGGGTAGAACCTCAACAGCTGAACACTGAATAACCCACTGTGGCACACTGCCTAGATACCAGTACAAAAGTGGGCTTAGGCTGCTGAAGTTTGTGGAGGGTGAAGTGTCTCCATATTTCCCAGGACTGTGGCTTTAGGGCCTTCAGTATCACAGAAAGTCAACAGAAATTAGACTCCCTGAGCTTTGACATGCCTGAGCTTGAAAAAAATCTTACTCTAAATCTTTACAGACTAAAGATGCAAATCCTGGAAACACTTCAGCACATGTGACTGATCACTGGAGAGATCCCATGCAGTTCAATGAAGCAACTTGCATGGCCAAAATGATGCTTATAATTAACTATTTCCAGGATTAGGGTTTTAAATTTTGCTGCAGACTGCTCAGAAAAGATGATTCAACCTGTCAATTGCTTAATTAGACAGAGTTGCAATTCTCTGACTAGCTTCCTTCAAAGAAACAGCCATCTGTTTCATGTTGCAAACATCCCTAATGTCTCATCCTGCTTTATACTGAACTCATGAGAAATACCTCTTAAAAATCAAAGTCCAAATCATGCAAACTGATACCTGCAGTGTTAACGCCATCCATAAGCTCACTGAAGTCAGTGCAACTTTACAATAGAAATTTTTTTTTAAAATTTTAAATTGCTCTAAGTCTTTTGTCACAAACATCAACAAAATACTAGCCAGGCTCTGTCAGGACTCCAAGGGCACCCCCAGCCCTGACTGTCGCTGCCCAGCCCCCTGGAGCTTCCCCCAACCTGTCCAGGTCCCAGGACCTCATGGCAGCCTCCTGAGGCCATCAGTCCCTGCCCCAGCGATGTGGCAGCAGTGCCGGTCTCCAGCTCCCCACAGCCCTGCGTGGCCATGGGACTGATTTCTCAACTACCCACAGTAATGGGGAAAGATGCAAGATAATCTAGATTAAGCAAAATTCCAGATAAAACAAAAATGTATTGGAATTTAAAATGGTACAAGACCATTTCATACTGTCATTTTTAAAGAATTCAACCAGATCGCTGCTGCTGTTGCTTTTCACAGGATAAGTGTTCCTAACATGCAAAAAGCGGTATAATATACATCTAAAGTTTCTTGCCATAAGAAGGCAGACCACTATCTGCCTCTTCCTCCAGAACTTTATGCTTGTGGTGGGTTAACCCTGGCAAACAGCCAAATGCCCACCCAGCCACTTGCTTACTCCTCCTCCGCCTCAGTGGGACAGGGGGAGAAAATAAGATAAGCAAGCTTGTGGGTGGAGATAAAAGCAGAGATATTGCTTACCAATTACCTTCACAGGCAAGACAGATTCAACACGGGGAAAATTAATTCAATTTATTGCCAAGAGAAACACAAACATTAAAGCAACACCCTTCCTCCCTTCTCTCCCAGACTCAACTTCACTCCTCCAGACTCCTCCACCCTCCCACCCCTGAGTGGCACAGGGGGAGTAGGAGGAATAGGGAGACAGGGGCATTACAGTCAGTGCACAGTGGTTCCTCTCCACCACCGCCTTCCTCTCACTCTTTTCCCCTGCTCCGGTGGGGGCTCTCCCCAAAGGTTGCTGTCCTTCAGGAAAGATTTTGTCTCCAGCGTGGGCTTCCTCCTCAGGCTGCAGTGAGTTATCTACTCAGACACCATGAAGCATCTCCTCCTCCTCCTCCTCCTTCTTCTCTGACCTCTGTTTCCCTCTGCTGTTTGTCACACTTTTCCCCTCCTCCTCCTCTCTCTGCCTGGCATTTTTTGCCCCCTTTTTAAATAGTTTTTTAAAGAGGTGCAACACCCATGGCTGATGGCCTCAGCTGTGCCCTGTGGTGGGTCCACTGGAGCTGGTGGTGTCTAGTACCAGGCAGCCCCTGGCCTCTTCTCACAGAGGCCACCACTGCAGCCTGTTCACCCTCACAATATAACCACGATGTTTCAAGTGTATTTACAGCAGTGAGACTGAAAAAGGCTAAGAAATGCTGACCTCGGTGGCAGCACAGAACAGAGTTTGTGCTGGAGAGATCACAGGCGTGGGAATAATTATCCGCTCTGCTCTACACAACCCCTTTCCCTCCAACCACTTCAGAGCTTTTGGTTGATGAGATTTTGTGATTCTTAACCTTTATTTTATTGTGCTCATGTCATGATCAATTATATAGATTTTAGGTTAGTGCATTTACCTAAGAAATTGTCATTTCAGTTATCATCTCTGCTGTTGTCAAACTTTGGTCTCTAAGCTTTCTTCATTAAAAATCAAATTCTTGTATCAACATACCCTACATTTGCCTACAGCATTTCCCTTGCTGAAGGGGGCTCTCTTGCATGCTTTCAAAGAGGGGCTTTCAAAGATGTAACATAAACATGCCCCTGTTCAATTTTAATTACAATGGAAAGAGGTATTCCCTGTGGTCTCTGACAATCCAAACATTACAGAGCAGAGACTTCAACTAAGAGCTAATCAATCAGATTTAAAAAAACTTGTTTGCAAACACAGTTATAGTTTAAGCATCCATAGGATTCTAAGATGTTACAAAATATTTTATTTCCTTTGGGTTATGTTTGTTATATATTTAAGTGAGAATCTAATTCTACATTTTTAATAATAAACCTGAAGCATTTAAAAGAATAGCTTTAAGAGATTCAATATACATATACCAACAACAGCCACCCTATTAGTCATTATCACACACAAATAGCTTCTTGTACAAACTGTGATGGCTTCCAGTAAACAAAACTGGAAGAGAAATTAAATTCTCACACTAATATAAATACAACGCAACAGCTTCTCATTCATAAATGATACCATTTATATATCAAAGTGATATTTTCAGACAAAGGAGATTACAATATCCTACAGTACTATCTTTCCATATGTTTTGGGTGAGGGGTGTTTTGTTTTTTAAATCAAAGTACTGCTGTAATTTGATCTTCTAATTTGCTACCATAGCCTGAAACTTCTGAATCACAAACACTAAGTTCTGCATTCTGCTGTTGATTCTTCTTTAATGAAAGAGAGCAAACATTGCTGGTCATCCTCTCAAATGCCTTTCAAATACCGTTTACTTAAATCAACCTCATAGTTCTATTGAATCCCGTAGAGTTAAACTGCAGGATTTCTTATGTTTTTATCAAATCCAGTGCCAACCCAGAAGTAGTGTTTACAAAACTGCTCCACCATTTCCTCCCACCAACAAGAGAGAAAAAACCCAAAACATTACATCCAGCTATACAGGTTATAAGGTCTAGTAGTTATCCTCCATGCTTTAAGTCTCTATAATTGACAGAATTGCAGTTGCTTCACTTCTCTCTCTTCACAGCAAGAGACAGTTACAGGCACCTGTAAAGGAAACATTTTCAGCTGAGAGCTCTTACACGGAGAGTTTTTCCTGGACATCCATTTCTGTCAATGCATACACAAAGATGATGTGCGCCACAACACCCTCAGTGGCAACTTCTTGTCACGCTCTCTCCTACATGCCTGACCATCCAGAGGGACAGCTAATTGCTTTTATAGTTTTGGCTAAGCAGAGTGGCTAAAATTCAGTCCACATGAAGCTGAGGCAACACGGACAGAATAGAAGAAAGCAAATGTAAAAATTTAGCAAGGACTTCAGCTCACGCTTAAAGGGGTATGCCTCCAGTGTGTATTACAGGCTAAGACTGTTCTTTGATACTCAAATAGAAAACAAGTAACTGCATTCTTTCTGCATCCACAAATCATCTATTATTCATGCTCACATTTACCACAGATGTAAAACTTCCCAACACCCTACAACAATCTCCAGTTGTAGAGCAGAGCAATGGAAGACAGAAATCTGGTGTGAAACGGGAAGAGTCAGCGATCAAGGGCACTGTCAATGGGCATGCAATAGCAGGGAGCTAGTTAGATTTGCTTTCTCAGATGATCCTGGAGGTAGAAAGAAAGTAGATTGCACCTATAGTGAAAAAAGGAAAAATGCCATTAAGTTCTGCCCACTCCCAGTAAGCAAGCCGCAGAACGCCTGCAGCCTACCTAGCATTTGATTAGCATGATCATGGTACATAATACACACATAATCAAACACCTATCCTTTCCTGAATACTAAGAAAACAGATAGCTAAAAACATGTATCTGCAAACTTTTCCTATAGGCTCACCTTTACCTTTCAGAAGACTTCTTCCATAAACATATTGAATGCCATCTAAAAAAAACATCATACACACACACTAATCTTGGTAAGACAAAACACCCACCTGCTGCAGATGCAGCTCCAGCTAATCCAACAGCCTGTTACTTTTGGAACTAGTCTCCATTTTCTCCAATAAAATTGAGGTTAGGGTACCTGAACCTTAATGACAAGGTATTATGGAAAAAGTTGTGGCTTTCTGAGCAAAACTACAATCCATATGGAGTTGGCTTTGGTTCACAGGGACTTGTCTCCTGTCCTGATTTGGCCCTAACAGACCTGTGGTGGTGTCGGCAAAGACACAGGTGGATCTGTGCTGAATCCTTCAGCACTCCAGTTCACTGAAGACTGGCGAACTCAACATTAGCATAGCACGAAAATCTGGACTCATTTCAGGTCTAGTGCTCCAGCCTGATAAAATCCCTAGGAAACCCAAGCAGCTCTTCATGGACCCAACCTGGCCCTACCAGGGCTCACAAGGTCAGACAATGTCTAGAAACAGCAGTACTGCTGTGATGACTCGGGAACAGTATAGCTCAGTCTATCTCACAGCAGTAGAGCTACCAAACCCTGCCAGAACTGAGCAGGTTTTTCACAAAGCCAACTCTGCTGTCTTCTTTTGTAGTCCAATTACACACCGACACTGAGCAGGTTTTTCACAAGGCCAGCTCTGCCATCTCCTTTTGCAGACTGATCACACACTGATAGCTGGAATCCAACTGTATTCCTGCGCCAGGACACAGATGTGGTCATCTTCCTCCCACCACTCAGCGCTCCTTATTCCTGCTTTCCCAACCTCCACTTCTGTAACTTCCTCTGTCCCTCTCTGGAGGAGGAGAAAGGCCAATTGACAGACACTGCATGATGCTGAAAATACCAAACCTGACTTACAATCAGGCTAGTACAGTAAAGCCCTTACCCTCTTCCTCAGGTCACAAACTGCTTCAGTTGCCGGAGTGCTGCAGTTTGTCGGGTGGATAGTTCACACTGAACACGTCTTGCACACAGCAGCAGACACAGACCTTTGAATAAAACTAGCAACTGCAACATCCCACATGCAATTTTTTCTGTGCCCTTTTAAGTGAGGTACCCTTTCTTCATTTCTGTTTTTCCACAGAAACACCAGCTGAAAACTAAAAACACCTCCCTGCTGCTTTGTGGTTTTAATTTGCTTGCAGAAGGTAACAAAGCATCCATAAATTGTCCACACAGAATTAGACTGGTGCAGTTCAGATTAATTCATGACTCACTATATAGCTAGGTCCTTGGCATGGAGCAATTAGAGCTGGCTAAATTTTTTGAAAAAGCATGCTGCTTCTGCACCCACACCAAGATCAGATCATCTTTTTTGTGTGAACTTTCTTCAGAAAGAAAAAGCTGACACTGAAAGACTGCAAAGCCTCTAATTGCTAGACTTCTAAAAAAACCCTGAAAGATAGATCAATGCATTCAAATTCTTCCACAGAAACACTTGAAAATTCTGGGGTTTATTTTGTGATCTCTTCCACTGACAATGGAGCTGCTCTGGAGTATTCCAGAAATAGAGGGCCTTTTCCACAGTAGGTCACAAAAGGCCCAATGCTAAACTAAGTATCTAGCTTTAGATTAATGCAAAGATCTATCTGCAGTCCATCGTACTTGTTACAGAGATGCATGCAGTTGCTCTCATTGTTTTGTTATTTGCAATACAACCCACATCATCCTTCTGCCCTCCCACAATCATTTTCTTTACTTCCACAAATAAATTAAAAAAGCAGAGATCCTGCATGATGTGTGCAGTGAAGTTGAATTTCTTGAAGGAAGCAGTGCCACAGCTATTAAATCAGCCTCTACCCCAAAAGGAAGTAAGGGAAGGGTCCAGCCCCAACTGGGTACTTACTTCACATGAAGGAGAAGCAGTAAGAAGAGCTATCACACATGGAAGAGGGAAACTGCTGAACTCCTGCTGTCCTAAAACTCACAGGCACCTATGTCCTCAGAGTTCATGAGATACAGAGATGATGGCACCATTGCTGAAAATGAACCAGACAGACTGTAAAGAGAATATAGAGTAGGAGACACTCCTTTAGCCACATTTTAATTAAAAACAAAACAAAAAAAACACCACCCAGCACATGAAAGAAGCATGAAGTTCACAACTGGAGTAGGGTAGACCTCACGTGAAATGTACGACAGCTCCCAAAACAAATTACTATCTCCACTCATTTTCAAAAAACAAACTGATGCTGAACAGTGGACCAGACACATGACAGCTAATAAGAATGAGTTCTCAGAGATAGAAATTACTGAGATGGAAGCAAAATTCAAAGAGCTTATTGCTGTCAAGTCTGGGTGGCAGAACAATCTTAATCACAGAACACCGAAAGAACTGGTACATGAAATTGCAAGGCTGATAGCATGGATATTAAATAAATCCATCAAATGAGAGAGTACCATATGACTGAAGAAAACCAAATATGGTGCCTATATTTGAGAGGAAAGACAGAGGGAAAAAAGTCATTTTGGTAGTACAGACAGATCAGTCATCTACAGATAGCGCACAAATCTTGAGGGAAGAATGGAAAACAAAGGAAATCAAATTAATTACAGAAGACAGATCATGTCACACTAGTCCAAAAACCTTTCTTTTCTATTTTATTCCCACAAAAAATGTGAACGTAATCTATCTGGATTTTAATAAATCATTTGCCAAAGCAATACATAGGCTAAACTGGAAAAAGTAGAAAAAGTCAGCAAAGGTATAAGACAGATAAACTATTTAAGTAGAAACAAGTAAGTGGAAAGTACCAGGCAGAAAGCTACTTACTAAGGAAGTTCCTTCAGACTGGTCTGCAAGGACATGGAGTTGAACATCAGGAAGGAAGAAAAGCATGACAATGAACAAAAGACAAGATTTAACAGCGCAAGATGCGGTGCCTGTAAGAATTGCTACAGTGCAGGATGATTCCAAACTACCAGTATGAGACCAGGGAAGTGCAGCCACGAGAACAGGCAAATGCAACTGATGATGCTTTCAGAACTGTTTTTGAGAAGGGCCCTGAGGTTGGCTAGAGCTTTGAGATGGATCACATTATACTGAGCCTTCTAAAGAAGATCACGAGTTTTTTGCAGCAGACTTAGGTCTTCAAGCTCAAGAAAGCTGGCTTGTATCAGAACAAACCTAGAATACTCAAACTGATTAGCGAAGACAACAGAAGCAAGGAGGGACTACACCCTGTGCTTCCCTGGCCCCCTGAACCCCCTCGAAGGTTAGGTCTCTGCTTCCTGATCTGATTATTCAGGAGCTTTCTGAATCACAACAAACGCTACACAGTCCTCTCAGAGGCTGCTACTCTCCGTGCTCCCCACTACAGTCTCTTTCTGCTTCAGCTACAGACTGCCCTCTCTGCTCACAGAGAAGCTCCTCTGCCCAGGCATGACAGCAGCTCCCCACAAAGGAGCAGCCTCCCCCTCTCTTCAGCAGGTTGGGATCCTCTTAAAGCCATCTGACAAAAGCAAGCACATGAAAACCAAACACTGAATGTCACAGGCAGCAACGGTATGTCATGCATATGGAGTGCTTTAATTACGGACAGCATGAATGATTCTGGTCAGCCTACCATGGAAAAATGAACTCAGGAATATGGGTTTTGCATCCGCCTCAAAATCCTGGGTGCAGCTGGCGGCACACCACATGGCACAAACAGCAAATTCCACCCAGGAAGCTTCTTGAGCATGAACCTGGTTACCTGACACTGACTACATCGTGGTGACTGTGCTGCTAGCAGTCTGTGAGCTAGTAAGCTCAAAGGTATTTCAGGTGCATCTACAGAGACACACTTGCAGCAACAACTCTACTGCAATGCATGCTCAGGAGGTAAAAGCCTTGCTTTTTCATGTAAAAAACACTGTGATTTGTCTAAGCCAAGATGAGGAAGAACAGTCCTTCGAACCAGAGGACAAAGAGGAATACATGGACATTTGTTAATACGGGCACGAATAAATTTAAACTCAAAATTACAGGGGCTTAACGGCTTAAGAGTTTGGTTCTAGAGCAGCTTTTCAGTAAAAGGAACCAGAGGAAAACATTTGAGTGATGCTGGGGTGGAGCTAAGATGTTTCTGAGGAGAAGCTCCACCCACAGAGAAATACATGGTGCACCTGACAGTGTCAGCAGAGACTGAACCCAGTGAAAGGGTGGCTCTCCCGACCAATTTCAACACCAAACCAAGCCATATCTGACCATGCCACCCCATTCTTGCCTTTTCCCTCCATTCATGTGTGTCACTTTCTTGCCGTGCCTTTCTCAATTCAGATGGCAAACCCTCCAGGACTATGACTGTGACTTGGTAGGTATGCATATGGTTCCTGACAGAAGCCCTAGCAAAGCCTCAAGGCTCTACCAAACGTACGATGCAATCGTGGATAAAGCAGCGGAGCTTAAAAGGTCAGCAGGATCCACGAGCACAATTGGTGAAACTGGTGTCTAATGCAGCAGTTCAGTGGGAATTTAGACTAGCTGAGCTTTTAGATCACACCATTTGTATTTGCTGCTTCCTGTATAGAACTGGTAAAACCCACCCTACAAACTCAATCACATAAAATGTTAATCAGAACCCTTTGAAGACATGAAAAAATGGGGAAAAAAAAAACAAAAACAAAAAAACCAACCCAGCCTCAAGACAATTCTAATTTTGTATAACTTTCATGCTATTTAAATCGTGTCTCAGGTGCATGTCTACTAATAACAAGTCTTCCCACAACAATGCAAGAATAAAAAAATATATATATAATCAGAGTTCAAATAAGATACACATTTTACCAGACAAAAAGTATAAACCCTCTCTCCATCTCAGTGCCAACAGACACTTATCTCTGCGTGAGGGAACTCAAAGTGCAAATGCAGTGGCAGCACTCATGTTATGCAAACAGGAGAAAATCAATGTGTAAGACCTGGTACCCAAGCCCTGCTCCAAAGACAGAATTCAGGCTTTCACAGGGATCCCTTTCTCGTGCTTGTGTAGCTTGTGTATAAGTGTTCCTTATAGAAACCAGAGGGGAATGAAAGTTGAGGACCTAAAAAGGGGTTCAGAGACACACCCCTGAGCAGGCACAGCATCGTCCAGTCGAGCTCCTGTCTTCCAAGGCAACTTCCCTCCCTTTCCCACCCTCAGTCACCAGGGCCCATGTCCAAACTCCTCTTGTTTCATTCCTTCCCTCTTCCCACCTCCTGATGCAGCCTGGCTTATATTTCTTCTGCATGTAAATAACCTGGTGGTCACTTGGTGAAACAGAAGCTCCCTTTTCTGTTTCAGGATACAATTTAACCTCAGCCTGGAGCAACAGGGAACTGCTTAGGAAGGTCTGTTTGAGCTCCCAATAACCCTGGGATGCAACATTCTTCCTTGCTCAGCAAGGATGGGGCATCCGCTGTCTAACTGCACAGAGATGACAGGTAAGCTTTCAGAATTTTATTACTGACACATATTTTTCAGAGACTTCTAAATTTGGCAAGAATTAAATAGAAACAGCAAAAGAACCATTTTCCTCTAAAAATGCAGACTTCTGCAAAACCTATACTGCAAAGCCCATGACACTGCGGTTGAAGGGCCTTTTGCCGGTGACAAAACAATATAATTTTTCCCCACAAATTCATTCTCAAAAAGAACCCTAAACATTCTGATGAGACAACAAACAAAAAAAAGCAGCTGGCATGAAAAACTTCAGTCCCAATGCTTAAGAGTTTACTACAGCTTACCGGGAGGGAGCTTGCAGGCCTGATAGAAAAAGAGTATTTCCATCTTAGAGTTCAATAAGCCAAATGATTTTGATGCCTTGAGTCCCATATTAGACTCACTCCAAAAAGTAGACTACATGTAGAGCAAAAGATGTTTACTCTAGCAGAAATATCAGAGACCATTTAGAATTAAGAAAACTTCACAGATAGGGCTTTCTCTTTAATTTCAGAAAAGACTAGATAAACTCAAGAAGGGTTATCTGGTACAAATGAAATTGGGATGAAATTTTAGGCCAGAAAAAACCACGATCAGCACCAAGAACTACTTTCTACTTATGAAAACCACAAACAGGAGGCTTACAGAACAGAAATACTAGCTCAATTAGCTCCAGTGGGAGCTGCAGTCAGCAGAAATGCTAACTCCATTGTATTGGTGGGGGGAAGAGGCACGTTGACTAAGGTGTAAACATAAGGCTTAACATACAATTGCGTTCAGAAGACTGACTAACAGTATATGCCAGTCTGATACCCAGCAGACTGGTTCTCTCTGTATACTCCAAATCCCAGTAGCATGCTGAACACGGTGCCTTAACCAAACTGTGGCACTGCAAGGCCACTGCATTTTAGAAGGAGCAGTGCAGACAATTCCAGCTTATACTAAAGTTCATTTACAAAGGGACAGATTCCTCACATTTGACCAGGGTTAGGCAAAAGCGTTAGGTAAAAGTGAGCCTGTGCAGGTGCTTCTATTTTTGATGGCAAGGCTAGAGGTGAAGGAACATTAGAGGAAACAGCTTAAGAAGCCCTAATGACCATAGCAACACCTGCACCTTACAGAAGGAGGAACACGGACGAGTCTTTATTGCTGCTGCTGTTTGCATAGTATGAAGAGTTTACCCACGACCCACCAAGTTAGCCAAAACTAGCCTTCCTCCTGGACTAATGAAGGCTAAAAACATACCACAAAGTCTGACACTCTGTGCTCCTCTAATAAATGCTGAGCCTCATAGTGTTTCAACTATCTACGATGCAAGGCTCAAAGCATACAAGGAGGAAGAGCCAGAGTACTGCTCACTGGTTTCAGAGAAGTATGGGGAGACTGCAAGTAATGGTGGGGAACTGGAGGAAAATGAGAGGTACTGAAGTATAAGGGCAACTGGGGAGTGCAGGATAACGGATATCAACTTGGGTAGATAGCTCACGAGAGAAGAGTACTATAGGAAACCAGACTTTGTTGACTCAGATATTCACAAATTATTGTTTGTTTGTTATGGTTATGTCCCATCCAATCCAATCTTGCTGTGGTGAGGGATACAGAAAGAGGGAAGGAAGAGGTATAACAAAACACTTATTCTGCATCCCACTCTGCAAGCCTCTGCTTCCAGCCCCTGCTTCTCACGTATACAGCCTTTCCCACCTTCACTCCTCTCCATGATGCAGTTTTATATGGGTGTGAGAAAAACAAGGCTGCTGGAGCACACAGGTGGGACTCTCACATCTAATAACCTCTCAAATATTACTGCAAATCCCTTGCCATTCTCTCCAGAGGCATCTCACTCCACTTATTATTTCATTTCCTGTTTGTTCCATTTTATGTTTCCTTTTATTTAATTTCATGCAGCTTGGCAGAATAGCATCAAGCAATTAAAATGAGGCACATATAGCACTCACAAAAATACTGCCGACGTCTCCAATGTTCTCGATCTACATCATTCGAATTAATTCACATTTCACAGATACAGGCCTACAATGCCTCTTTCACTCAGCACTTCACTCCCATTTGCAGATATTACAGTTTAAATTATATAATTGAATCAATATTCATCAGTAAAACATCTAATTATCCACTAGTTTTATACCTTCGATGTCTCTCATGTTAAAGTTGGCCCAGAGATGATGTGAGTCCTGAGGCAGGAGAGTTTCAGCAGTGGGAAAGGAACCATCAGTCTTGGCACACAGCTATGCGTTAGGCTTTCACTCACTGTAGAAATTGCTGGAGGAATCAATCCTTGAGTGTGGGACCTCACCAAAACATAACCTTTAATTTGAAAGTAAAACACGCTCCCTGTTCTCGCAGTCATGAAATTGCTGATGTGAACCAATGAAAACCAGTGCAATGTCATCTTCCTTACTCTGGAGTCAGTCTGAGCAATCTGAAAAGTTAAGAACAGAGTAGTTCATCTAATCAAGCTGATTCAGAAACCTAAATGGGGGGGCAAAGGAGGGAGGGAGGAAGGTCTTAATCAATTTTTTGTCTCTGATGAGTTTCTTGGGAACATCCAGTTAAAATTTTCAATCTAAATTCCAAACTGCTGAAGTGCTCACTGTCCTTTACTAAGCTATAAAAAGTTCAAACTCTTCCCAGCACCCCTTCCAAAATTCAACCATGTAGTGAAGCAGTGTCAATACAAAATCATAGCATCTTGGCAAAAAATCATGAAGAAAAACTGTGTGAAATGCAACTCAGTTCCTAAGTTTCAGGCATCTGTTTACATGCTGCATTCCTCTTTCTAAGCATCTATCTTGCTTTTCAATTAAAAGCTGCTAATTTTTTTCTAGTTTACTGCAAAATTAGACCAGGATACATATTGTACCTTCTATTGCATCTTTGCAACCCAATCCTAGTGCTCCAAAAACTTGCGTACAAGAGCCTGCAAGGAAAGCTCCATTGCAAGTCTAAGTTGCCCAGAAATCTTCTGACAGAACCACCTCTCTGAACTCTGTGGTTCAAAACATGATGCATTTATTCATTCAGTCCTTACAGAAGCACAGTTAAAATATGCATGAAAGTTTTAATTTCTGAAGCCACTAATAAATATGATCATCTGTAACTCCAAGTCACAAGGGGATACCACATGCACTGCACTATTTCAGTGCCAATTAGCACCGGGGAATGAGCTCTCAAAACAACCAGTACATTATATTCTGGAAATAAGAATTTCCCAATTGTTCTGATTAATACAGAACAGGAAACCTGAAGAACAAATGCTCCACTGGTATCGATCCATCTACTTCAGTTGAGCTCTCTTGTGGTTTAACCCAGCTGGCAACTAAGCACCACACAGCCACTCACTCACCCTACCCCTACCCAGTGGGATGGGGGAGAGAATCAGGGAAAAAAAAAGTAAAACCCGTGGGTTGAGATAAAGGCAGTTTAATAGGATGGCAGAGAAAGAGAAAATAATAATAATGATAAAAGAATATACAAAACAAGTGATGTGCAATGCAACTGCCCACCACCCGCTGACTGATGACCAGCCAGGCCCCGAGCAGCAGTTTCTATACTGAGCCCTGTGGCCAGTTTGGGTCAGCTGTCCTGCCTGTGCTCCCTCCCGGCTTCTTGTGCACCCGGCAGAGCATGGGAAGCTGAAAAGTCCTTGATGAGTATAAACACTACCTAGCAACAACTAAACCATCAGTGTGTTATCAACATAATTCTCATACTAAGTCCAAAACACAGCACTATAGCAGCTACTAGGAAGACAATTAACTCTGAATTAAGCTGAAACCAGGACAGCTCTGTTACAAATAATTTCAGCTTTATTACTTAGGAAGTATGCAAGTAAAGTAACAATCCATTTGAAATTAAAATTCTCTAGCACTTTGTGTAGATCACCACATGACTGTTAAGATAGCAAAATTAATCACAGGTTTTTTATCTCAGCCTTGGTGGTTTTCATGGCTTCCACTGTTGCAGCAGTGTGAGTCTATGCTTCTCTCTGAAAACATTGTCGAGAAGTTGAAGCATCTTCCCAACTATTTGCATTGTCACACTCATTCCCAGACTATGAAACTCTTACGCTTTGTACCAGTAGGTTATGCCTCTCCCCTAATTCCAGGATAACCAACTCCTCACGTAATGCAGCTTTATGATCTCAGAGAACAAAATCCAGCCATTTGTCTTCAGCCAAGCAATCAAGAAATAAAGTGAACACAATAATTTGCACTTCTAAAAGCTACTGTTCCTTAAAACAGGATAAAATCCTAACTTGTTTCAAATTAATTTGCAAGTTGTTTATCTCATGCAGTTTGAGGAAATTAGAGGTTTGTTATTCTGCCTTGCCTCAGACACATTTTAGGTGCTTTATTTTCAATTGTAACCACAGGTTCGTCTTTGCTTGCTTTCGTAATACATTTCAAACCAAATAACCATCAACCTTCACATATGGTCTCAAGCATACATTTGACTTTCGTTTTGTTTTCCTCTGCTTCAACACCTCCTCAGATTACTCAGCTTAATTCTCTCATACCAAACACCCATTAGCATTCAGTCTTGTTTTATTTACTACCTCCTCCTGGGGTTCACCCACTTAAGATCTCCCTTATGGTTCTTCAAACCCGAAGCTGTATAGCGCCGAGCACATGGTGCCTGTTTTCCCTGTACTACAAATTCATGCTACAAGCATGAGTGTGACTCAACTCCAAACAAGCACTAGAACGGTACTTGCATTAATTGTTAGTTATTTCTGACAGCCCTGGAGAGTCTTCACATTAAGAAATGGTCTCTTGAAACTGTTTTAAGCTTGCTCCCACATTATATGGCAATGCAAGGCCAAAATGAAAGGAAACAAATAAGGGGGCACACACTAGAAATATACATTAAGAAAAGCTACAGAGAAGGTAAAGAAGATGCCACTTTACTGTGTTTTAAACAGAAAATGCGCGCAACTAAACTACCATAAACTGAGAAGACCTTCTTTTAAGGGGCAGGGGGGGATCACTGAACTCCAAATTAATTGTCACGAAACGCGATGGTCATATAGCCCACTATTAAGAGTAAAAGCAGAAAGTCATTTACATTGAATGTAAATGTACCCCACTATACTGTTTTGAAGTACAAGATTTTTTTTTTTTTAAATTAAAAATAGAAAAAGCAAATCTTTGTCCGACAGACCCAAGGAAAACCATCCTTCTGGGCTGGTTATTCAGTAATTACTCACAACACCATGTTTCATGCCTTCCTGAGGCACCAGATTCTAGCTAACATCAGAAACAAGAGTATTAATCCAAACCACAATGCTTAAACCAGGACATAACCCTAACAGTTTAGAAACATGGGGTAAAGCAGCAGTACCTCTCTCCCCAGCTGACAGACCTTGCTTGCATGAACATTTGTGACACTGGCTCTTTATTGCTTTATTTCAGCCTATTAGTCAGAAATATACTGCTTTTCTCCAAGTAAACAGAATAACACTCCACTAGATTTTCTAGAAATAAAAGCAGAAGCTCAACACCAGCACAGTGATAGATGAAGAATAAATAAAAGCTACCATAAAGTAGGTAGGATGAAGAAAAATGTTTTAAAAATAAATATTCACAACAGCTTATGAAGAAATATGCACATACACTGCTTTAACCAACATTATTAAAATATATGAACCCTGAATCATTGCATTTGCTTAATGTCATATGAAATGTGGGTGTCTTCTTGTTTCTGTTTTAAATGCCAATGGCCATCACCATTAATAAACAAATGAAAGTTAAAAACAGCCCATAGACTGTAGGAAAGAATCAGAAAAAGGGAGAAAAAGGTCTTTCAGTCATGTGAAAATGATTCCTCCATGACTTCACAGGCACCCTGCTCTTTCCTTGTCCTCTATTCCTTCAGCCATACTATCAAACAGCAATGTTCAGGACAGGCAGCAAACCTGAAACAAGCCAGGACATGACTGCAAATGGATGAAGGGGAGGACGTATATGTACTACTCATCTTTGAGCTCTTGTATTATCTACCTGGACTTTCAGCCATACTCCCAATGGAGAGGATCATTCCCCCAGGGACTTACGCTCCCATTTGCTGCCACAGAAGCAAAGTCTCTTCACTGGCTGGAGAGGGGGCCCAGCAAGGCTAGTCAGCCAAGTTCAGCATCCATCCCCTTCTCTAAATATCAAGGACGCTTTTTCTTAAGCCAGTCACGCTAGGAAGGTCGCCAAATAAAGTCTCAAATGCTACACTCAGTTGTCAATGTCCAAGGTCCCCCTCCAGCCAGAGCATGTTAGAAAGTACGCATCACCATATCTCTGACCAGTGAACCCTTCTACACACTGATGGAGGACATACACCCAGAAACATTTATCCTGGACTCTTCCATAGCATCTAGAAGCACCAACCATCAAACTTCTTGTGTCACACCAGTGATGCTACTATGGACACAACATCTTCTCCTACCCAGAGTGTTGTTACAGGACAGCAACCCGAAGGCTCATCTGTGAAGATCCTCTTGGACATGTTACCCAGGTACGTTGCTCCATCCTCCATCTCTTGGCTCTTCACTGAACACAAACTTTAGCTCTCTCTCATGACTGAAAAAAAAAAAAAAAAAAAAAAAAGAAAAAAAAACTTTTTTTATGTCNAAAGATCTTTGTGATTGCCATACCACCTACTGAGATTTTTTTCACCCTCTGACCAGTTGCATGCTATCAAAACTGAGAGACTACCCACTGAGAGACTACCCCAGGAGAAGCCAGTTCCCCTTATGGCATCCAGAAAGCCATGCAACTCACTCCTGTGAAGGGTGTGAATGACCACCACAGAATCCACTGTCTTCACAAATTTCCTCTCCCTTCCTGCACTACAGCCATTTCACACATAAACACAGTCTCAGAAGAAAACTCTTGTCAAGTTGAAACGGCTACAAAACAAGAAAAAGGTGATTCAGCTCTGAGGACATGCTCTGCTGTGCTCTAATAACCACTGAAGCCTAAAAGAGTGGAAACTAGTGAGATGGAGGTTTTAAAAACTCACTGTTGCCTTCACTTCTATTTCCCATCAGAGGCTGATAAGAAATTTTGTTATTGTTAAAAGATACAAACAAGATAGTTGAAATAGCTCAGAATCCAATCGATACCTTAAATTGTGTCCACAAATAACAATTCCGATCACAATTTCTCACCCTGTATAATGAGTTTTAAGGTCATCTGACCTTACTGTGGGTATCGCCACTGCTGTGGATTTTTTTTTTCCTATCACATCGGCAGCTCCTTTAAGCCATAAACAATAGTCTGACCTGAATTTCCAACCTGAATTTCCAATAAGTGAAAACAAGTGTATGAATCTATGCTAAAGCTCCAAGACTGTTAGGTTCTTAAATGCCCCTTTAAGTACCTAAGTCCAAAAGGTAGGCACTAAAGTTGCCACCTGGACCCCATAAGCACCTGAAAGACCCCCGCTCTCTACTGCAAAGTACACAAAGAACTACTAAAATCCTGACAATACTGAGCAACCATACGCTGTAGTTTCCATCCACGCTCTAGAAGGCACTACATAGGACTTTCCCATGACTGGGCCCATTCACAGGACCAGAGCCAGCATTAAGACCGTGTACGTCTTTGCTACACAACGATGGCCATCGAAAGAACATAGATTCTGTGAGCAAGACTTCTCCTTTTGGAGTTGAGAGATGCTGTCTTCAAATCCCTTCAAAACCCACATCCAAGGGAATGAGAAGATGCGGCTGCATGTTTCCACTCCTTTAAAAGAAAGGACTGAGCCATACAGAGCCTTAATTCCACCAGAGCGTGCACCCCCACGCATGCTGAGGCAGCCCAGCCAACCCGGAGTCACAGCTAGCACTTTCTCTTGGTTATCTCGCACAGATGCGCCGATAACAAGGATGGTTGTTCTCTGACAGCTGTCAGACCTCGCATTAAGCAGGGAATAGTTCTCCCATCCTGGGACTATTTCAAAACTTGAGATAACTTCTCTGGCAAATAAGAGTGAATTTGACGATTACCAAAAGCTTACTACAAAGACGACATGTTCTTGGGATACTTCTCATGACTGAGGAGAATTTCACTTCTAGACCCTGCTCTACCTTGAATTGAAACAAAAATACTGGCCAGTCTTTCTATTTGACCTACCTGAGCTCCAGGACGTAACCGTTCACCACAGCCAAGAGCTGAAGCAGGGTATCCCACAACGCCGAAAATCACCCAGACCTTTGACAATAGGGTCATGTGCAGTCTTGCTGTACTATTAGACCTGTATAAATACAACAATACTGGGTTAGAGAAGGCCTGGTTCTCTACCAGAGAGGTTAAAAATACTCACTAAAATAACTTAAACTACTTTTTCCTTGCTCCCTCGCTCTTAGCTTTAGGAAGTTTACTGTTTTCACAGTGGAAGGAAATGAGCCAAGGCAAAAGAGATCACCTGGTAGCATCCTATTTCTTCTTTCGCTACGTCCTTCCATCCCTAGAAAATAACATACGTCCTGCTAAGTACATCGTATATCAATTACCAAAAGCGATTACCACCACCACCACAAAAACCAACCCCATTAAAGTTCTTTGAAAGGCACTTATTACCGTGATACTGCTTTCACGTAACTCTACAAACGAAATCTAAATTACTTTGCACCTCTTCGGCGTAAAGTGCTGGAACGAAAATTTCTTGAAGCGGCTTCTGCAAACAGGACTTCACCCGTCAGACAGAACCAGTGCCGCCGCTTGCCCATGTCA
>VZTL01021807.1:8562-40477 GCA_013400535.1 Scopus umbretta
TTCTCTCCTCCCCCCGACCCCCCTTTTATCCTTTCCGCTGGCCCGGTGGCACCATGACGGCGTCTCCCGACTACCTGGTGATCCTCTTCGTGACCACGGCGGGCACCAACGGAGCAAAACTGGGCTCGGATGAGCGAGAGCTGCTCCAGCTCCTGTGGAAAGTGGTCGACCTGAGGAGTAAGGAGGTATTTTCCCCCGAAAGGAGAGCACCCCGACCTGCTGCTCCCCTGCCGTGCTGGGTGCAGGTGGGGCGGCCGCTGCGCTGGGCTGGCGGTGGGTGCCCCGGGCTGGAGCAGGCTCTGGTGGAGGGCAGGGGCCGGTGCTGCAGGTAGGGACCTCCAGCCCGCCGAGCTGACTCGCCCCTTCTCTGCTTTCTCTGGAGCTGGGGCATTTGCACGACGTGCTGGTCCGGCCTGACCACCCGGAGCTGACGGCTGAGTGCCAGGAGATCACCCAGGTGGATGTGGAGAGCCTGACACTGGCTCCACCGCTGGAGCAGGCGTTGAGACAGGTGACGCCTCGCAACCGGCTGCTGAGCGCTGGGCTCCCTCGGGGGCTCCCCGGTGGGGCAGAGGCTGTGTTATCATTCATTTATCCTGTCTGACGCCACCAATGGGGCAGTGGAGGCTTGCACGGGAGCACCACAGACACGTGTGGCCCAGGCAGTCTGATCTGTGGTGGGCTTTGTGGGGATTTCTCCCCTGTCTTTTGCTCCTTCACCTTGGAAGGGACTGCACCCCAAGAAAGGAAGGTCAGGATCAGGCATCCCCCTCCCCTGGCCTCCTGCCATGCTGGACCCTGAGTCCCAGCTGAGGGTGAGCCCCAATCAGTGTTAGAAGAGGCCAAGTTTAGGTGTTCCCTGAAAAGGCTGGGTGGTGGCAGGCCCTATTAAGGCTTGTGGTGGCTCATCAGTCCTGGAAGGAGACGGTACTGAAGCCTCTAGATAAACAGCAAGGCGCGCGCGATTCTCATTGAGGGTAGGGCTGAAAGCCTGTCTCCTTTCCAACATGCTTGAGTGCCCTGTCTGAAAGGCTCTTCCGCCCCGGCACTCCCTCAGCTCTCTGCAACCAGCTTTATATCTCCTTGCAGTGCTCTTGCAAATGCTCCTGGAAAAGGATTTTTTTTTTTTTTTTTTTCTGTGATGTGGACTGTCTGTGTGGCCATTTCTCAGTAGAAAGGGGGAAAAGGGGTAATTTCCTTGTGAAGATAATTATCATGAAAGTTATCGTGCGCTTAGCTAGTAAGAAACAAGTCTACAGAAGTGAAGGACTAGGCTCATAGAAAAAGAAATTCCAGCTCAGTGTTCCTACTGCCCAGAAATAACATGCTACCAACTGATGACACTGCCTAGCACATCTGCTCTGATCTCTTACATGTATGTCTCTTGTTGTTCCTGCTTTCAGTTTAATCAGTCCGTGAGCAACGAGCTGAACATTGGTGTAGGTACTTCCTTCTGTTTCTGTACTGATGGACAGTTGCACATTAGGCAGGTTCTGCACCCTGAAGCTTCCAAAAAGGTATGTAGTTGTAGGTTAAGTTTGACTCCTAGTATGCTTTATATGATTTCTTGCAAAACCGATCAACTTCTCTTTAGTATGAGGGTGCCTTCACACAACCACAGCACAAATGTCCCTCATATGTTAATATGCTTACCAGATTCAGGAGGCCATCCGTGTGGAAGGCACAGGCAATGCCGTGTGCTTATTTAGACCTGGGATGCCTTTTTATGTTAAATCGGAAGGAAGACTTTGTTGAATTAAGTGTTTGAGAAAGGAGCAGCGCATTGACAGAGTACTTGTAGCTTCTACAGCTGTAGCAGCTACAATGGGTTAACGAGTGGGAATTTGGAAGTGTTGCCAAATAGTTAACCACCTTAATCATAAATTGCCTTTTGAAATTTTACATTCACCTTTAGCAACTTTCAATCTTTGTGTATTCATTTGATGCTCCGAGGGAGGTGCTCGTGTTTGTAAGGAGCTGAAAAGTAGTTTGAGGCAGGCTATGAGTGATGACCCGTCGCATAGTCTAGTGTTTTCTGTAACGTCGGAGTTGCCAAACAACTAACAGTGTTACGAGGTCCTACCTACTTTTCATTAGTGATAGAGTTGCAGCAATATGCCGAGTCTCTAGACCTGAAATAACTGCATCAATATTAATAACATCTCATTTGTGGTTTGCTATGAACATGCATTGCTCTGTAACTGAGCTGTTCTGCTCCTTTCATTGGAACCGATCCCTGTGCCCATCAATTTGCTGCTTCATCTTTGAAGGGGCACTGCTGCAAGTCTGTGCTGTTACAAAACTGGTATCGGATGAGTTTGTTTTTAACACTTGTTGGTGCTCTAAGTATTTGTACCTTTGAAGGTTTAGAAGAGAAACAGTGAGCATGATTCATAGTGAAGGGACAGTCCTTCTGTATGTATGTAATTTAGGGTATAATGTGAGAAAATGGGGAACAGGATTTTAAGAGGCCTTCTTGTCACTTGTAGTGGGCTTGTGTTTTATACAGTTAATCTTTCCATGCAGTTAAATTATCTGGATAAAAGATGGGACAAACTTCTACAATTATTTAAGTTTGTTTGGTGTCGGGGATAGGCATCCTTTTTCTATATCATCACAGAGTCACTGATAGCAATCAAATCTTCATCAAGATCTTCTGTTGCTGTTTTGTTAAGAATTATTCATTTGAAATCTGCTCTGTGCTGCCTATAGATTAAGTAAACCAGATGCTTAAGAGACCTGTAATTCTTTGGCGAATACCCTAACCCTGAGGTTGGGATGGAGGATCACTATAATCCATATTAGCAGAAATCACTAGGCTCTTGAGAATGTATTTATTTCTTTTAAGGTGCCCAGCCTGAACCAATCTAGGAGCTCTTGGTATTCAGAGAATGAATTGGCATCAACTGTTCCAAGTGAATGTCAGTGAAGTACAGAACTTAATCTCTCATGGAGGAAGAAAAATAGCCACGCTTAAACTAGAGCAGGAAATCTTGGCAAGCACACCTGCATTTTCATAAGTTTGTCTTTAAAGAGTATCGTTTGCCTAATGCACCTGTCCATATGCTAAGATAAGCTCTAATGTTCTCAAAGCAGAACTTGTTTTAGAGGCTAAATTCTTTCTTTGGTCTCCCTAAATGTGCTTTCATGCATCCTGTCATTCTGTTATAATGCCAAGATGCTAACTAGTAGTTAAATCACAGAAAGCCCTTCCTTCCTCTTGGTCTAGAGAGGTGTTGCAGGCAGCAAACAGCCAAGTGGTATTGTGTCTGTGGGGAAGCTCTGGGCTGAAGAGCTAACTGAAGGAGTAGGGGGTTGTGTTGATTTAAACAGCTTCCCCCAAGTCTTCTCCTTCCCACCCCCTAAAAAATTAAAAGCATGTGGTAGATGTATTGGGGCAAAAAGGGTTTTACTGACTTCCAGTAAGCTATATAACTTGCTCCTGGCTTCATACACTGCAACTAACACAGTTACCACACATCGACTAACAACCCCTGCACCGTATCAAACCCTCATCTGTGCGCAGTTGGGAGGTTTTTTTTGTTGTTGTTGTTTTTTTTAAGGGAATAAATATTTGAAGTGTAACTATTCTCTGAACACTCAGCCTTGTCTATAAACCAGGATGTCTTCTGCTAGTCTTGCAAAATTTACTTGGCTCTATAAACTGAACTGAGTGCCCTCTGGCTTTTACAGTTAAAATTGGAATCAAGAATTGATGATAAATGTTGCAATAGCAGGCATTTGCTCTCCTACGTACATATTGGATTTGAGGCACTAGTAATAAGAGCAAATGTTTCTCTGGCAGTGAAAAAGCACTCTTTTTAAACCATGTAAAGGGGAAGCTGCTTAAGCAAAAAAGTTTATAAGCATACTTATGAGGCTAAGAAGAGCTATGAGAGTTTCTCTGTAGCAAAGGCTGTTTGTGTTTCCTACCAGTTATATGAAAAATATTAGAAAGTTTGGTATCTAAAGGCAAAGTAAATTAAACTCACCTTAGCTGACAGTAGTTACTTTGTCCTCTTACAGAATATCTTACTGCCTGAATGCTTCTACTCCTTTTTTGACTTGCGGAAAGAGTTCAAGAAGTGTTGCCCTGGCTCACCTGACATTAGCAAACTTGATGTTGCGGCCATGACAGAATGTATCCTTTTAACAGTGATGTTGTCTACTGCTTTTACACCTTTGGCTGAATTTTAGGGCAGAGATGTGTGACTAATGCTTGCAACACATGTTTAGGGGTGGTATAATTTCAGTAAGTGACTCGGAGCTGTACTGAGCTTTCTCACAAAGATAAAAACATACAAGGATGCATGCTCCCATGGGGAAAATCCTGCATTTCTTCTTGATTTCTGTACATTTTCTTTACTACCTTTATAGTTTTGTCTTTTTAAACTTCACAGTTTAGCGTAACTGGCATACTTGTTCAAATTGCTGATATGAATCCTAATATTACAATTCTGAGGTTGCTTGTTGTGTCAGTTAGATTTTTATTTTTAGGTAAGAGTGAATGTTGGGAGGCCATCTTAATTTTTAGGAGGGGGAATGGTTATTCTTGCTGTGAACTTGGCAGGGATGCTGTTGGCGCATGCGGTGTTTAGTCTCATGGAAGTTGTACGTGTTGCACCTCGCAAGGTGAGGCTGGGCTGGCAGTAAGATGCAGTCTGTAACGTGTTTCCGTTTTCAGTGATAGGGATGTCTAAAATTACTTTCTGAATAGTCTTAAGTGGTCTGTAACCTAGTCCTGTCTGGCTCTTTGCTAGTCTTAGCTCAGTTTTGTCTGCATGCCATGTACAATTACCAGAGCTGAAACTGGGTCTGTGAATGACTTGGCTGTGCCTTCCTCCTTACTTCCCTGACTGCAGCCTCCAGTCCTTGTCTCAAACGTACTCTCGGGCATGGAAAACACTTGACTTCCCTACTGATATATTGAAGCAGTGACCACAAAAGCTAGCTAGCAAGGAAGCATAAAAGAATTTGAGAGTAATCTTTTTTTAAAATATTTTAAATTGGGGTTTTTTGTTGTTGTTTGTAGTAACTTTTTTCCTCTGCCTAGCTTCTTGTGTCCATAGAATGGTTGCTATCAAGAGCTGGTATTTCTCAGACTTTTTTCATAAGTCTGTGGCTTATGAACTATTTTGGCCTTTCACTGCAGCACTAGTGTTGCCTGGGCTTTGTACCTGTGTCAGGGGACATAAAATATCTATGTATGCATGGATTTTTTTGGAAGCTGTCTGCTCTGCTTTACCATCTACAAATTAAGATTTATCTCCCCTAGTGAAGGGGCAGATATCACTTCTCCCCCTACTCTGAAGCAAAGCGGTACACTCAGCATAGGAGTGTGAATTTTTATGTAGAAAAGCGAAATAAATGCTTGTGTTGCATAGTCTAGAAGCTGGATGCTGGAGACTTTTTAAAGTGTTGGCCAAAAACCTATGTCATTTAGGGATGCTTTGACATGAGCTGGAGAAGTTAAAGACAATGAGCTACTTGAGGCTGTTTTGGAGAGGTGCCTTTGCTTTCTCCTCATGTGAAAATGTGGTGTATGTCTTGCCACTGTGGAAATAGATGTATGACTGTAGCCACCGGGAGTGTTGCTGGTCAGCTAAGGTACAGTGACAGACTGTGTACTCCCTGCATGCTGGGAGAGGGGAGCAGACCACCCTGTGTTACCTGACTGTCAGGAAGCCTCTGAAGAGTCAGTACCATCTGAGGGTGACAGTTGCCTGTAGTATTTCTTCCAAGTTCCTAGAGGCTCAGTCAGTCTATCCAAATGCTCTCAACTTGAGTCTCAGTTCTGGATCCAATATGCTGCTTAAGGTATATAAACTTAAACATTGTCATTCTGTTTTTATATTAGTCTTTGTGGTTTGTCATGTTTTGTAACTGCTGATATTCTTATTTGTAAACTTGCTATGTTGATGCAACATGGCTGAAATTAACTGTCTCTGCTCTGTATTGCTTGAGAGTAGTGGAGGCAGAGGATGCAGAGACCAAAAAGGTAACATAATTTTTGTTATCCTTTTATTGGCTAATATGATAATTTTCTTTCTCCTCACCTTGCTGAAATGTACCAACTTAATCTCCTCAGTGTCAGAAGCTGTATAAGTTAATTGCATTTGGAGAGTCTGGAAGTGCATGTAATGCTTGTGATTAAAAAAAAAAAATGTTGAAGGAGGTGCTAAGTCTAAAGACTAGTTCAAAGAGTTATGTGCAGAGATTTTTTTTTTTCCTTTCTTCATGTAAGTGGGACAGCTACCTTCCTCCTGAGACAGTTATGTAGCAAAGAACAGAAAGTGTCTAAATAAAAAGTAACTTGGATTTGAGGTGGATATGCTGGGGCAGGGGACACAAAAACAAATTAAAAACAAAGGGAGTAGGTTGAAATAAAGTTGCTGACTAGCACACAGAATCTGACCAAGCTGTTGTTATTCTTGTAGAAAGTGCAAATCTTCCATTCTATAACTAAAGTGGCTGCATAAGTGGAATCTTCTATGATTTGTGCCACACAAACAATACTGGGCCAGGTTCATTAGCATTTGGTGGGGAAAGAAAGTTTTGGTTTAGGGGTAGGGTACTGACTAGAGGTGCAGAAGACCTGCATTAACAAACTGGTAGGAGCAGGAGTAGAATGATTTTTGGGCACATCCCTTCATGTACTTACACCTCCATTTACCTGTGTGTAAGATGGTTGTGATCAGTGAGAGGAAACTTGTGTGATAGGAAAGAGTTAGGGGGAAAGCTGGGTATTATTGTACAGCCATTTAAATTATTAGGAGTCTTCCAAATGCATTTATTTTGATGGGTAGCATTTGATTAAACAACAAATTACAAGCAAACGGAGAATGTACTCAACTGCTCCCAACAGTCAGGGGAAATAATTTCCTACTGCACAGTCATTCAAGTGTCACTCACATATTCCAGTGTATAACACACTGGATAGTTGGTGCTTGGCTGTGTGTGCTTGCCTTGTCTGCAAGAAATAATCTTGAAAAAGAACATAGAGATATTTAACCAAATAATTGCCTGGGTTATTCTTCCTTTAGAAATACTTTTGGGACTTACTCTGTCAGCAAACTACTTGAAATTGTGTACAGCAACGAAACCATTCCAAATCCAAGAGCTCGGGTGAAAGCTTTACACTTCCTGCCCACCCCCAATTATAGATTTCATGTACGAACAGCCACTGATTTCTTTTAATGCAAGGTGAGGAAATGTTTAAAAGACCATGGAATTTGAGGGACCGAGGAAGAACTGAGACTAGTTGTAACTGTTACCTCTGAGTGCTACTGCTACCTAACTTAGTCTCAAAACAGTTTTTGGTGTTGGAGACAGTCTTCTGGCAGACTTTCTTTAAGAGTTAGCATTCTGTAAGAGTAGCAACAGCAGGACAATTATGAGAAATCTCGAGTAACAAAATGAGCTTGAGAGAAGTGATTGTGCTCTGGCAGAGAAAGACACTCAGGTCTGTNGTATACAAAAGGAGCAGGGTTGTTCTTGCACCCTCCGTACCTCCCATACTTGCTGCACTTCTTGATTTGCAAAGCTTGCTGAGCCAGTTTTCACTGCTGTGAGTGCCTTCAGGGTGGAGTGAACAAAGCTTGCATGACTATTCCTATTCAGTCTGCAGAAGACTCATCCTTTGCCTCAAGATTGGGTGTGCAGAAGCCATTAAATGGCAAATAGCTCTCCCTTCCTCCAGTGCATGGCTTACTCCACTCGCTTCTGAACTGGGTTTGTGAGAATAACTCCTTACTAGGAGTATCTGCTGGGTGTTGTCAGTAAAAATGCAGGCGTACTTCAGAACAGCCTGCTTAGTGTGCTGGATACGATCTGGATACTGCAATACTGAAACTTGGTTTGGTTTTTTTGACCTGCGTGTCTTGAAAACAATAACGTGGAGCACAGTCATAGCCAATGGTACTTAACTTCAGCAATAAAAAGCCCATTATTGAGTATTACCGGGGAATCTTGCATATTGCTGTTTGTATTTCCTGCGATAGTACCCAGAAACTGGGTAATATCGGGTAACCTTGATGCAGAGTAGTCTTTAAGAAGATGTAATCTTCTGCCTGAAGAGACTTAAAAACAGAACAGAAGGGGAAAAGGATCAGTGCAGAACACAACTGCAATACTAGTTCATGTCATGTCATCTCAGAGCTAAACTGGTTGTTCAGTGTTTCTTTTGCCATAGTTAAGAAAGGAGTTAAGACTCGGAAATGGAAGAGGCAGCGGGAGGGAAGAAGTCTTGGAGGGCACTGGCAGTGGGTAAAGCTGTGATGATGAATCTGAGGAAATGGTTAAATGGTTTAGAAATTTCTCCCATTTTATATAGGCAACGCTGATATAGAATATGTCGCTCCCCCCCTTACTAACTTGCTGAGCATTGCAGGGATGGTACCGCAGCTGCACAGCAAGATTAAGAAGTTCCTTGTTTCCCATCCTGTGTTGTTATTTGGGTGCGTCTTTTGCCCATTGATTCATCTAGAATATGTGTATGCCTGCTATTGCATATAGTAGCTTTAGACAGCCAGGTGTGTTTTCTAACCCTTTCTTTTAATGTGAACTTGGATTTATCCACTGCAGTCAACTCCTTCCAGTTGCCTAGGAGAGGCAACCTTTAAATACCACTGTACACAAACACACATGTGGTCTCCTATCCCTTCACTGAATAAGGGGTGGGTTTTATAAAAACTATTCCATTAACAGCTTTTTCTTAAGTGCCCATAATTTCCAGTGCCTCTGTTCATAGGAGTCCATCTGTATGTAGTCAGTCTCGTTCATTAGAATTCAGGTTTTCACTTAGTTAATGTTGTTATTAACATGCTCCTTTACACATGCAGAAATATATCAATTTTCTTCTCCAGTCCTGCCTAAAAGCCTTGCTTCTAGCTAATCAGAGGTGAAGGTGTGAGTGATTTCTCACTCCTACTAATGTTGGTGACTTTCTTCCTCCCCTCCCACTGCCTTTATATTAATCTAGAGTTCCTTGGCACAACTGACTCCCTGTGTCTGAACACCTGTTACCAACTTCTGTCAGCATTAGGGCATTTTTAGGAACTGTATCTCCTGCTGATCAATATTTTCAATGAAACTGTTTTCTGAAGAAAATGAATGTGGGGTGGGGGAGTTGTTTTTTTCCTTGTGTGATAGCCTTGCTTCAAATTCCCAGCTCCTTCACACTGCTGCAGTCCCTTCTCCGGCAGCTGATCGGTAGTAGGGATCTTTGGCTCTGCAAAAAGGAAATATTGAAATGTCTGTTCAGTTGTGACAGCACAGTCTAACAGCCAAGCACACATGTGTGCACATGTGTATGCATGTCCCCTGCCGTAATAGCTATTGAAACTCCTGCCCAATTTCTCTTGATTTTGATGGAGGAAAGATAACATTTCCGAAATCTTCATAAAACTGGTCAGGCAAGACCAGGGTTCCAACACCTGTGTCTTCAGCAGTTCCTGGTTCCCTGCATGGACAGCAGAGTCTCTGCACAAGTGCAGCACAGCTCTTAGGTGTAGCAGAGGGAAGGGTGTCAGGAAAAGGAGGAGAAGGGCTCCTCTGCTCTGATACACGGGCTGCTCAGAAACATCTGTGTGGTGCCAATTAAGCACCCTCTCTGTGAAGTACTCTGTGGATTGTTTGTTTTCTTTTCAACCCCCCTTCCCCAGGGGACAGGGAAGAAAGTAAGCTTGAGCATACAGGTACCGCAATGGAGAAGTTTCTTCTGGTCATAAATACTGATAGTCTCTTAAACTGTGCTTTGGGGTTGTTGCATGTGGTTTGTTCAGGATTTTTAGCTTGGGTTTTAAGAAAACCATTTAACGTCCTAACTACTTTACTCGAAAGAAGGTACCAGGAGGGAGGGTAATGGCAATGGCTAGCAAACTGTATTTAGTCAAGCAGTTGGAAGGGAGAGATCACTGGTTTAAGTTTTCTCTTTTTTAAACTATGATAACTTACTTAAACTTCAAATGTTGTTGGAAGACCAAGCACCATCCTCTCGCCTTCCATACTTCCATACAGTGCACACTTAAAACCAACAAAACCTCAAAATCAAATTACCCTTAAAGTGTATTGCGTTGGCATAGCAGCTTTTCTTTCCTTGCTGTGGAAGAGGAGTTCCTTAATTCAGTTGAAATGGCTTTTTCATCTCACAACAAGATAAGTTAAATGTTAAAAACAATTTTAAAAATAATCTGTTTTATAGGAGTGACTTGCAGTCATCCCACAAATAATAGGGAAGACTATTTCACAGTGAAATTTGTGCTGCCTCCCCCATTGATGAGATGATAGGACAAAACCGGTGTGTGGTGTCTTTCTCATAGAAGCTGCTGTTCTGTTCCTTACCCTCCATGCAGGTGTCTGTCAACTCACAAATGTGCTCAGCTCTAGGTGGAGAAAATTTTTTTTCTTTCAAGCAGAACCTTGCTATCTTGGACTGAGAAGCAACTGTTGAGCACCAAAATGCAAACTCTTTTGAGCACTTGAAATGTGTCTAATGTCGTTTTGTGGGAATGTGAGCAAATAATTGGTGCATTTGACTGTGGTGAATGGCTTGCATTACTCTGCTACCATGCCAGGATAGGTCTTGTTTAAGAAACTCTCACTTTTGCCCCAGTCTTGATGCAAAGTGATAAAAGAAGTCAAAAAAGCAAGTCCTATTCCCAGACTACTTAATATTTCACTTCTTTTTCTGTACTTGGCTTTTTTTACCCTACACTCTTCAAAGAAGGAGGTGTGGGTAGAAAAGACCTCTTTAAAAATTGGCTTTATAAATGATGGAGTAGAGTTGCAAGTAATCTTACAGTCCTGTAGCTTGGTGTTAGAGAGGGGCAAATATGACAGGAAATGGGAGAGATACCATAGTAAATTCTGTTTAAAATTGTGTGAAAAAAGATGGTATGTGCAACTTAAATCAGACTACCTTTTTGAACATGGGGGTTTTATTTGGTCATTCTACAGCCTTTCTTTCTAGGGCAGAACATTTCCTGCTCTGTATTGGCAGGAGAGCTTATCCTTGCTATCATCTTCCAAAATCCTTCAGATTGAAGAAGATATGGGTTGTGGGACTCTATTTTGTCTCTTGGTTATCCACAATGGTGCATTCTTACCAGATTTTCAAAAGGCTTCTGCGTACCAGCAAAAAATTCAGGTTGTACCTTCTAATAGGCAAGGTTTAGATGTGATGCCACTTGTGAATTTTGTCAAAGTGGTGAGCTATCTATTCTACTTCAGGATTTACTTGTTCAGAAAGCATGTGGTATATCCTCCTATTTCTGGAGCTTCTAGTTGATGGTTTGCTTCTCCTTCCCCAGATCTTCCCCTACAGATTAAAGATGATGTTAATTAAAGAGGACAGGACTACAGTGTCCTATGCATGCAAAAGTGTATCTGTCTGTCAAACATACATAATACATGAGTATATTAAATATATATGTCCTTATTATGGGGTCTCATGTCCCCAGACACTTTCTGGAGTGACCTCACACTCCCGCAGGTGGCAGTAGTTAGAGGCCAAGGCAGAACAGTTAATGTATACCAGTAGGAAAATGGATTAAATCTTCCTCTGAGAAGTGACTTACCATCAAGAATAACATGAAAGCTTGTTTCTCTAGCAGGAAGCCAATTAGAAATCTGTTTGGTGATGATTGACTTAACTCCAGCATAAAGATTTAAATCTTGACAAGAACAGTCCAGCATTTCCCTATGGAGCCTCTCAAGTTGAAGATATGGGGAATATTATTTTAACACTAATATCTGAACCATACAGTAAGTGATTGTGATGAACGAGTTTTCTATATTGCTTGCTTGATTTTTTTTTTTTTTTTTCCCCCCCTGCCTCTTGTGTGCTGAGAAAAAGAAAATAACTTGTACTGTATTTCATAGATCACAGATTTTCAGATCCAGAAAGAGTGAACTACAAATTTGAAAGTGGGCCTTGGTAAGTACCTTCTTCCTCTTCTTGCTGTGCCCCCTACCCTTTTTCTTCCCCCAAGATACTACTTTTAAACATATCACTTTATCTACTTTGACTGTTTTGTTGTGGGTTGTTTTTTTATGTACTCATACTTTTATTTGTGCGAATACAGATTTTTCTCAGTGGTTTGCTGGATACTCCCTCTGCAGTATCAGAATAGACTGGTGTTAAACTCACCTTATTTAGATTCCCATCTTGCGTGAGTACTTACTTCCCCCTTCCAGATTAAGGGACTGTCGTAATGGTAGATGATACTCACGTTTCTGAGCCAAAAGAAGAAAGAAAAGAATGCAACAATATTGGTAGAAAGTATCCAGTGAGATTAGCTCAGGGGTTATGTTTTAGCATTGTTCTAAGTTTTTGTTTGTTTCCCTTTCACTAACAAAATCGTAGGATGAGGAGGAAGATTCCCATCTTATTTGTGATAGCAAGAAGTACAGAATTGGGAGGCAGGGAGGAGCAGTTTGGGGCAGACACCTATAGAAAGGCCACCCGAGAAATTAAAATATAAGTGAGAAACACAACCCTCCTACAACAGGGCATACCACAGCCTTTCTGTACAGGGGAGTCCTCTGCTGCTGAACAACACTTCATCTGCTTTAATCAATCCTATAGTCTGTTCTGTGCAAAAACATGTCCTTGCAACAGCCAGAAAGACAGCCTTGGCTAGCTAGAAGTGGTTTGTTCTACATGGCACTTCTAACCTGTAAGAGAACAAAAGAGACTGGGGTGTAATGACCAATTAAACCTGGTTTTCTGTGGCTAAGCTATTCCCATGCTAAGTAGCCAATGTAGCCTGTAGCTATATTAGTCTCTAGTAGCACAGGGATGGCCTGAACAGGCGATGTTAAGGCTCAACTCTGAGCAGGAGTCCTCTGTGTGCTGAGTATATAACCTCAAACAGATTTGTTCTTGGCTTGTGACTGGCTCTTACACACTGTCACAGTACAAATAATAGGCACTAACCTCAGTTACATCCAACTACTTTGCTTCAATTTCCACTTAGCTAAGATTAGAATAGCAAGTTTAATCTTATACCAGTAATCCTGTTCAGACAATGGAGAAGCACAAACCTTTGGTAGGTTGGAGGTGAGGAGTAAGTTGGAAACATTCTCAAAGAGATGAGAGCTCAAGGAGCAAATGTGGTGAAGCAGGAAAGGGGAGGTGGGAAAGGAACAATTTAACAGAGGAGATGTTTCCTAAGGAGAGACATGTGCAGTGGCTTTGGATGGTGGTGGCACTTGGCCCTCACTGCCCTGCCAGTGCCATCCAGCAGGCACAGAGCAGGGAGAGAAGCCTGTCCCTGGAGCACAGGTGACAAGCAGGGAAAGTGGTGTGTGGTGGATACTACAGGCAGATGTCTCTGCATTACTCCCTCTTTCTGTGCCTGCAGCAGCAAGATGGAACTTGTGGATGACAATGCTGTTATCCGAGCAAGAGGATTGCCATGGCAGTCATCTGACCAGGACATAGCAAGATTCTTCAAAGGCTTAAATATTGCCAAGTTAGTAGCTAAGATTTACCTCTTAGTCCGTGTACTTTGTCCGTGTCAGTCATGGAGTTTTATGTCTCTTTTGATTTAAATCCTGCAGGGGAGGTGCTGCACTCTGTCTCAATGCCCAAGGTAGGAGGAATGGGGAGGCTCTTGTGAGGTTCGTAAGTGAAGAGCATAGAGATCTAGCGCTACAAAGGCACAAGCATCACATGGGGAATCGATACATTGAGGTGCGTGACACTGGCTTTGAAATCCTCTTCTCAACAGAAGTGCAAATAGCATGCAAATCACATGTTCTCTTTTCTTTCCTTAGGTATACAAGGCAACAGGTGAAGACTTCCTTAAAATTGCAGGAGGTAACTCTTAGGGAGTGAGAAGGGAGGGTTTGATCCATCAGCATCTGTAACTAACTTTTCGCTGTAAACTGCTACTGTTGGATGTGGCCTTTCCTTTTCTTTCTTGGAGCAAGTAGTCAGCTGGTGTGTTGATTACTATGTATTCTACTAGTATCTGTCCAAGATGTTCCATGATTTATCTGTCGTATCTTCCATCTGTCCCATCTTTCTCTTCCACATTCTTGCTGTTTTCATTCAAGTGGCCTATCAAATAAGGATTTGATCAGACAAGGTGATCTTGCATATGAACTTAATTTGTTAGGTTATCTTCTTAATTCAAGACACTTTAATGTTATTGATTGCTGAAAAACAAAAATAGTCTTTCAAAACAATATGACTGCTGTTGCTGTGGAGACTTGCGGGTAAAAGAAACAAATATCACAGTGTAAATAACAAGGGATGTATGGAACTGATTTTCTTCAAATCCAATCTTTGCCTCAAATGAAAGGGGATATTTAGGGGGAATGCTTATTTAAGGGGAATATTGAAATATTTGCAGCCTTGAATTGAAAGGCTGCAAAACTTGCTCTACAAACTCTCCCATGGTCTCTTTTCCTTCCCTTTATGACTGCAAGCATACAGAATTTGAGTCAAGAACCAACACGCTGTTATGCATCTACAATACTGCTTAAGGTCCTTGTTGGTTCCTGACAGAGATTTCGTCTGGGGATTGTAAATGACTAACTGGATGTCTGAGGTTGAGGTTTTAGAGTGGGAGAGGCTATTAAGCTGTCAAATAAATAGCTAATTGATAGGTTTGGTAATCGTTATACCATTCAAAGTAAAGACATTGCACGCACACGCTGGGGGGAAAAATGGTGTGTCTGGCACCCCCAAGCTTCTCTGCAGAATGAGCTAGCTGTAAGTCAAGGGACCGTATTAAGATGTGAAGTTGGTTAGCAGCTGGCTTTGGTTAGAGTAGTGTTGTAAGTATGAGCATCAGTGGCCTTCTCCTAGAGATAGTGAAAGTAGAATTGGTAGACTTTGACAGTCTTATCAGGATAGGATGAAATTCCTGAGCGGTTTTCAACATGCCCTTCTAACTTTCTTTCCCAGCACAATGGTCTGGGTACTTGGCTACTATATATTATGGCTTTAGAGCATGCTGAATGTATTCATAAATTAGAAAGACAAGGTGCACAGTAGCACAGATACTGCTTGTGCAAGAGATTCGCAGACTGTGCTTTCCTTGGGCTCTGAAAATTTTACATACTGTCTATTTTGCTTTTGAATAAGGATGAATCTTCCAAATGATGGAGTAGCGTTGTTAGACTTTAATGGGAAGTATCCTATACAATATTTCTAGTTTAGCAAAGTGGGACGTCTTTTCCTGACTTTGGAGGTAAATGTTATTCTACCTGCTCAAAAACTGTCTGTGGGGAGGAGGAGGCAGCTATGCCAGGCTTGCTCATGATTTTATGTGGCTGCCTAGACTTAAGTGCTTCTGTACTTCTTTTTGTTAAAGGCACTTCCAACGAGGTTGCACAGTTCTTGTCAAAAGAAAACCAAGTGATTGTCAGGATGCGAGGTCTTCCTTTCAATGTAACAACAGAAGAAGTGCTGACATTCTTTGGCCAGCACTGCCCTGTAACAGGAGGAAAGGAGGGAGTCCTGTTTGTCACGTACCCTGACAGCAGGCCAACAGGGGATGCCTTTGTGTTGTTTGCTTGTGAGGAATATGCACAAAATGCACTGAAAAAGCATAAGGACTTGCTGGGGAAAAGGTATATTGAACTCTTCAGGAGCACTGCAGCGGAAGTTCAGCAGGTGGGTGTAAAGCTTACAAACATTGGCTTCTTGTAATCCAAACTCCTACACTGGTATACAGTAGTGGAAGCAAATACTGCTTGGCCTTGACTTGAAAGCTACTTCTCTCGCACTCTTGACAGTTGCTGGAAAGAGTACTGTCTGAGTTTCCGTGAGGTTTTGCTCCCTCTAAATGTAAGATCTTGTGGTATATGGATGTTCTCAATCATATATAGAAACCTTTGGGGTTTTGGCTTCCAATAGCCTAGCAAACAGTAGTTGTAGCAGAAAGTTTATGCTGGTCTAGTGCTTTCTTGTGCCTTTTTTTTCACTACAGATACTGAATTTGTCCAAGTCCAATGATGGTCTCTTCAGGAGGAGCGTTAGGAGCAAATCGTGATCTAAAAGACTTATCTTTAGTCACTGGCACAGAAAAACAGAGCATTTTGATGTAGTTGTGTTCTTCAGAGCAATGTATCTGTAGAGTCTTACGAATTGCCTGTCAGGGCAGGTCTCAGCCAACTTCTACCAGTACTGGCTACCTAGCAGAGAGAGGTAGGACTTTGCGAAACTGGGTCTGAAGAGTGACCCCTTTTGCACTAACATGGTTTGATGGATTATTAATTGCAGTTATGCTGTCAGGGAAAGGAAACGGGGACGAGCAGATTGTTTATCTATGTCTCAAAGACTTGTAGAGCTTCAGTTGAGTTCTAAATATAATTCTAAAAGGTCTTGTCTATGACGCAAATTCTGGCCATCCAATAACCATGTCATTGTAACCAAGCAATGGCGCAGCTCTGATCCCCCAAATATGTAGAGATTTCGGTGCCTCATTTGAAGGGTGACACTAAGGATGAGAAGGCATAGCTGCAACACTCACTCTTGTCACCGTATTTTTCTCAAGTGCTCTCATAAGTTTCTTTGTTCAGCAAAACCTTCTGATACCTGTGTAAATGCAAATGAATCTTAATCTTGCTCAGAGAAAGTTAAAGGGTAGTGACTGAATATTCAGTGAACTCTTGACCAGGCAAGGCTTTTACTGTTAAAATTAGTAACAAGAAATCTCAAAATATTACTTTGTTACAGGTACTGTGACTCAGTAACACCACCTATGTTACTTGGTGGATTATTACATCTCAAGTCAGGGCTGTTTGGTAGTGAGATATGCTTCAAGCTCCCAGACTCTCCTAAAGTTCTGCAGAGGAGATGATTTTGGCTAGAAGTGTAACCATGACTCTGTAGTTGGTAGTGTGTTTTGGGATGTTTTCCTGATAAATATACTGTAGAAATACAGGTTTCATGTTCTAAGAAGTCTTCTGAGAGTTGCATTACAGTTCAAGTAAATTCTCCAAAACAGAATTATCTTTTTCAAGAAAGAATGATCCAAAGATTTACTTTAAAACATCTGAATTCTAAGCACTACTGCAGTGGTTTAAGCCCAGAGTCTAGCTCACCTGTTTCTTAAAATTACTTCCCAGAGTGAAAACAGGTGGCATTGGTGTTACACTCAGTTCCTCTGAGTTGAAGAATGAGTAAGAAGACTTTCTGTAACCTCTCTGTTTTTCTGTTTTGCACAGGTGCTGAACAGGTACTCTTCCACACCTCTGATTCCTCTCCCGACACCACCTATTCTTCCAGTATTACCTCAACAATTTGTGCCTCCCACTAATGTCAGAGACTGCATACGTTTGCGTGGTCTTCCCTATGCTGCTACTATAGAGGACATCCTGGAGTTCTTGGGGGAGTTTTCTGCAGATATTCGGACCCATGGAGTTCACATGGTATTAAATCACCAGGTTGGTAGGCGTTACACTTTTAGCCAGTCCGTGCCAACTGTCTGCGTATACAAACACAGTCCTTCCAATGATATCAATAAGGAAGCACCTTTGAGATTGACGCTAATGGCATTAATTGGCCTCCAATTCTCCTCTAAAAGTGTACTGGCAATAGGTGGGTTGGCTTATTTGAATCCTGCTGCTGCATTTGCTGTAGAGTAGTTTCTGTTACTGAGACCCGTGTGCCTAAAGTTAAGCTACAGTCTTGGATGGGTTGGTGCTCCCAGAGCGGCAGCTGCAATCCTGCACTGTAGGAGTCTTGAACTGAGGACTCCTGCACAACAACACGCATAATTCTTTTTGTACCAGGTGAGGAGTACCTTTAAAACAAAAATGAGGGCAATGTTAGCTCTCAAAGGATTGGTTTGCCCCTGCCTTGCTGAACAACTTGCCTCAGGTATATTTGAGGACAAATGTGACTGTGGCCTTTTAGAGGCAGGATTTCCTATGGCATAAGTCAGCAGCTGAAGTTTCGGGTTTCCTGAACTTTGTGGTTGTTTTCTTTAAACATTCACAGCTAAGCACCAAGATTAACAGCTCATTGACATGTATAAACAGTCACATCTTTGCCATTGTTTTCTGGAAGCAGTTTCTACCAAAACTTTTTAGACAAAGGATTGTACATTGTTGTGATCACCTTTATCTGCCTAGTCTTGTGACTTTAGGGGGAGGAGGTGGCAGCTAACACTATGGAGATGCCCTGAGTAGTTGCACTGATTACACTGATTATTATGGTATAAAAATGGTTCTTCTAAAATTGTTTTGGTTGACACTAAGTCTAAGCTGAAACTACAAGATACTTCCTTGTCCTGGAGTAGGGCTTCTGTGTTTTTGGTCATGGGGAGGGAGAAGGGACTATAGTTATTCCAGTACCTCTCTATCTAAAGGGATTCCTGTGTCTGTGAGGACTGGACCTAGCCAGGGCTGAAAAATTATAAGGAATGTGCAGGGCTGGGAGAGGCTAAGAAAAGATGCAGATGTTAAAAGCACGAGTAATGGTTTACAGTAGTGTTAGCCCTTGCCAGCAGTAATGGAAAGAACCTGCAGGAAGAAATTGGTGTGCGTATATAGTCCTGAGGGCTGCCCGCCACCCTTGCCCAAAGCTGTCAGATGATTTTATTTTTTTTCTCTCCTCCCCCAGATACTGCTTTTGCCCAACTACTAGACTTTTATCTTCCTGCATGCTCTCCCTACTTTCACCATTTCTGGCTTCAACCTTCTAATCATGAACAACTATGTAAAGGATGGTGATAAAGTTGTTCTTCCCTCCAAAAACTAGAAGAACTGGCTCAGAACTTAAGTTAGAGCTGGTTTCAGATCTCTACCTCTAGTTTTGGCTACATTGAGTCAGCAGCTGCATGTGGCTAAAATGACTCCTCCCAGCTGCACATCCCACTCATTTATAGCTGTATATGAGGATTTCTGTCGGTTTCCTTTTTTTTTTTTTTTTTTCCTCCTCCACAAGCTCATACCAAGCCTTAGGCTAGTACCCTTCTAAAACATCCCAGCCCATATTGGCCTTAACAAAATAATTTTTTTTAAAAAAATCATGTAATATTTTGTACTTGACTGTATTTATCCTTGGATTTTAAAAATCACAGATGATTAGATCTTCCAATACTGCATCCTTACTAAATTTGAGACCTGCTCTTACCAAAGTACCCCTGAATTGTAGTCTCTTCCATAGGTTGCTTTTTTTAAACATAGAAGTAACATGGCTCAAGTTACAATGTAGCTTAATTAAAACAGGTAAATACAATCAAGTTAGCACAAGTTGGAAGAATGCCCATAAGATGCAGTGGGAAGACTAGGGTTCTCCAGCAATAGGGGGGAAGCTTTAGGGAGGAGAGTTTAAACATTCTGATGGTGCTCGGGATGACTGACTGTGCTTGACTTTGGAGGTGAACATATTTATGGCTGAAGAGACTGCTTTTTAACAACAGAAATTATTGCTATGCTGCTACTTCATGGGAGCTCCAGAAACATTTCTTTTTGTCTGCCTTGTTTGTAGGGACGTCCATCAGGAGATGCTTTTATTCAGATGAAATCTGCAGATCGAGCTTTTCTGGCTGCACAGAAGTGTCATAAGAAGACTATGAAGGACAGATATGTTGAAGTCTTTCAATGTTCTGCTGAAGAGATGAACTTTGTATTAATGGGGGGCACTTTAAATCGAAATGGCTTGTCCCCGCCACCATGTAAGTTACCATGTAAGTTTTGCATGGGTCTTGCCAATACTCTACGCTATGTGCGGGTAGGTGTTGGAGCTGCTTTCTTGACTCTGATTCTGGCTCTTGGAAAGGAGTGTCAGATGGGGGTGTCAAAATAAGGTCTCTTCATCTTAAATCATGAGCAGCTTGCAATCATTATTTTTCCCTTTGGTTGTGAATTACTATGATTGAAGAACTACTTTAAAATTACTCTTGCTTTTCCAGTGGCAAGCTTCCCCTCCCTTCCCTGAGACTTAACTTGGCCAGGGTGAGCCATGACTCTGAAAACTAATTGGAAGCCCTGCATAGAGCTTAAAGAACAGTTTCCCCTTTAAACTGATTTGTTCTTATATTTTCATCATGGTGAATGTGTCAAGTAAAAGCCCTTCCCTTTTCACTTCTAAAACTTAATTTATTAAACAATTGGTAATGCTTTCCTTTGGGGCTTAACCACAAGTGTTCTGCCTATTGAACCCCTACTGACTGAACTCTTCCTCTGCTTTTTGTTGTTTGTACAGAATTGAGCTTGCCTGTGTAGGAGTAAAATACAAACAGCTTTGGCCTCAGAATTGCAGAAACTGTATTTCACGTAAAATTATGCTCCTCAGAGGTACTCAGATCCACTAAGTCCACTAAGAACATGGACTTCTAGACAAGCATCTGGGGGAAATGCTTTAAAAGCTTAAGGGCTAACTTACTAAGCATACATACCGTATAAAGCCTATGGGAAAAATAATACTTTGCTTCCAAGATCATAAAAGGCAAGGTAGTCAAGTAGGAGCTTTCTTTCTCTCTCTATGTGTGTTATTGTTGTTGGTGGCTTTTTAAAGAAGTGTCCTCTAAATCCTAGTCAGAGCTGCCAATATGGTAGCAAACTTCTTGGGTGTGCTTCTTTCTGGGTGTGAGCAGACCTTCAGCTAATCCTTAGGAGATAAGCTTTCCAGGTGACTAGCGTGGTTTTTTTTTGTTTGTTTGTTTGTTTTATTTTGCAATGCAAGTATCCTGAGCAGAGATCTGCAGTGTATAGTCCTATGTGACAGCTGTTCCAGACAGGGATTGGAAGCTTCTCCTGAGAGCTCCTAGGACAGGTTCTTCAGCAGAGTCCCAAACTTTGGGAACTCTTAGGTGGCAGTGTTACCATTTCCAGTTGCAAATGCCAGTGATGTATTCCTCAGATAAGCCCTTTCCACTCTGTCACTGCCCTATCCCACAGTGCAGTGAGAAGCTGACTGTCACTTTAAAGTAAGCTTCTATTTTTGTTATTTGGGGTTATCTAAAGCTTTTATACATTCACTTCATGGTATGGGGGAGGGGAAAAGGGAAACAAAGGAAAAAAGTGGCAAAGGAGGAGGCTGAACTCTCATATGTGAGAATTTATTTAGGGCCTTACATCTTGCTGAAACACCACCAAGTGCAATTTTAATTTTTTTTTTTTTAACTAAGTGTTAACACTTGAAGCTGCAAAGCCATGACCTTTTCCACTCTGCTGTTGATTAATTGAAGGCAGAACTGTTTGGGGGATAGACAGTATCAGGATGAAAAGGGGAATGTTAGGCAGATCTTAGGCATTGCAGTTTCCTTCTTACAGTTAAGAAGTCTCACACTTCTTGACTGGAGACTTCATTAAAATCTGAACCTAGACAAGAAAAACTGGCCTCCTTTTCAGAAACAGGCCCTATTCCCAGAGCAAGAGGTAGCTTTTTGTGTATTACTGACTCTGCTTTTGACTGGTAGGGTGGGCACAGCACTTGTAGTCAAGACCATGTTGGTGGCTCAGATTTATTTTCTGTGATGAGCAGGAGAATAAGAAGCTTGTGAAGGCTCTTCACTTACTGCAGAGTTGTTCAGATAATGAAGACCGTATATATGCTGGAATCTAAAAGGTCCTAATCTATTTTCCATTTGTTCTCTTTAGGCCTTTCACCCCCTTCCTACTCCTTTCCGGCTCCTGCTGCAGTTGTGCCAACAGAAGCTGCTCTGTATCAGCCATCCGTGCTCCTGAACCCTCGAACGCTCCAGCCTTCCACGGCATACTATCCTGCTGGGGCTCAGCTCTTCATGAACTACACAGCATACTACCCCAGGTAAAGCAGAGGAGAAACCAAGCAGGAGCAAAGAAGTCTTTTTGCAGCAAATGCACAAAGCTCACAAAAGAACGTTGTCTGCCATGATAAAGGCTTGTGCTACCAAGAACAACTTGTTCATTATCTTGTTCAGGGAAACAATTTCAGGATATCTAGGGATTTCCCAAGTTTTAGAGTATTTCAGGTAGTGATGACTTTTTTTTAAAAAAAAAAACCGTAAGTCACACAGTTACAGTGGGATTTTGGTTTTGATTTGGTTTTGTTTTTTTTTTTCTCACCTAACATGCCTCTTAAACTTGCTAGTTTGTATTGTTATGCCCTTAATGGTAACTAATGTGTGCAGTATTCCTTCCCATGTCCATAAAGAAGCCCTTGGCCCCTTTTTAGAAGGGGTGGATTGGGGTCTTCCCTAACAAATTCTGCTGAAATTCTGCCTCTCTCTTTTTGTAATAAAGTAACTTTTGACCTTTATGGTGAAAATTCTGTTTACTTATTTATAAAAAGTACTGCTTTGAAGCATACATGTATTGAATGCATATGTAAAGCATACAGAGGCATATATTCTTCCTGACCTCAGAAATGCCTCTCATGAAGGGGTTTTGGCTCTTCTGGATATATCAGCTGTATTCTGCAGAACTAAAATTCTTGATACCATTTGTCTTCTGCAGTCGTGAGGCCTTGGAAAGAGCCATGTTCCTTGTAAGCCATAAACCATTCCTTGTCTGTCAAGAAAGTTGCTAAAGAACTCAAGTATTCTGTTAGATTCTGACCAGTGCTTTTTATCTCTGGAGAAGGGTCCAAATAGCTACTTAGAAGTTGTTGAGCAATATGGACTTTCTAGTACCTGTAAGATAACAAAAGTTTCTTATTACTTTACACCAAACCAGTATGTCTGTGAGCTGCCTGGTTCTGTTTGTTTTGTCTTTTTTTAATTAAAATGTTTCTTCATTCACGAATTAATTTCTATAATGCGTTCATGTCTGTCTTATGGTTATAATAATATGTTACCAAACTCACCTTTAATGTAAGATCAAGAAAATAAAATTCCAAACTTGCACTGGCAACACAAAACAAGTTTCTTGATAATAGTTCTATATGTCATGAAAACACAGTAGTAGTAATAGTTTGTAGTGACTTTGACATGTGTACTTAAAGTAATAATAGTCTGGCTGATTCAGACTAAGTGTCAGGCCCTACAGAGATCTCTCGCTGAATGAGATCCCACATGAGTCCCATCACTAGCTGCCCAGGCTGTGGGCATATATGTTGGTTACAGACAGTAACAATCTGTTGGTTACAGATCAGTCCCAAGTCCCAAAATATCCTTTTTATGTTCTTGTCTAACTGCCAGTTGTATACTGTTCTTAGGAAAGCATACCTATGTAGCTTCTGTGCCAATTACAAGTACCTCCCTCTTAAAAACAAAAAAAAGTAAAATTTTTTGAGTCAACTTGGCTTCTTTCCATTTTGTGAGATCTGGTGTTTGGATATTGCTTTTTCCATCCAGAGTAAATGTTTGATCTAAGACAAATAGTATATGCTCTAATAGAAGTAGTGATCTTNCAAGTTCTTGTGCTTTGTAAAGGATGCAATAAGTAATTGGGTCACTTTCACGTAGCAATCGGAGCTCTCTTAAATGGAGTTTTCTGGTTCTCAAATTTAATTCAAAAAATGTTAAGTATGTGCAGCAGGAAGGAATGGGGTATCCTCTGTACTAAGTGGTGCATTTAAATGCACGTACATGGAAAAGCAATACAGAGCTGGTGGCTAATGATCAGACAATGGTTCATAAATCTAACTAGTGAATACTTATGGAAATAAGGAAAGTTTCTTTGACCTGCTGCCAAAAGGTTCTACTGCTTGTGTTTTGCAAGGTCAAGTTGCTTTATCATAGCCAATTCTGTTCTCTGCACAATAATCAACCTAGATGGTGGTAGTGGTGGGGGAGGCATTGCTTTGGTCTTCAGTATCTATCAGAAATCCCTGAAACTCTCAGACTCTTAGCAATGCTCTTCTAGCTTTGGTGATGAAACTTGATGGTGTAAAGAGATGGATGCCTTCTATGCTATTAAAATAGCTTTAGTGAACTCCTAATGAAAAGGAGGGAGAGCAAGTTATTCGGGATTTGTCAGTCTTTGATATCTCCATTCAGCTTGTAATTATATCTGGCAGCATGTTCTGACAGCAAATCAGTGGTCTTGGTCTCTGCCTAGTCCCCAGCTTTTGAGGAAAAAGAACAATAGGATTCATGAGAGGGAGTGGTTTCTTTATCTAATCCTGGATAAACAGGTGTACTAGTTTATATATGTACATTGAAAGTAATGAATAACTGCACTGCTTGGTAACTGCTAATATGTTCTATAGAAACTTCTCCCTTGCACAAACTTGAAAGTTACTGCTATGGAATTTGTAGTTATAAACCAAAGTTAAATCTTATTGTATGTATTCACTTCTAATGCGATTTTGATCACATTTAAGCAGGGCCTTTAAAACCTCAAAAGTTTCTGTCAAAATCCATAATTGTATGAACACATGTAAACTTGTTCTTTTTTCAACAGTGTTTTGAATAGTGAAGTGGAAAGAGGAGCTTCTTACACAGTGGGTAGTATGCCGGTGGGACTTGTAGCCAAAAATGATGTGAGAGCTGAAAACTGATGTGGGTTCAAACAAACTCAATGAATTCAAGGGCAGGAAATTCATTGTGAGTTAGTGAATACACAGAAACCACATCTGGCTCAGGAAGTCCTTGAACTCAAAATAACTGGAAGAGTGTTCTTATGTTCTGTGTCCTATGGTAAACTCTTGTGTTATTGAACCAAGGCGGATAGGTGAACTTGATTGTTTGCATCTTTGAAGTAGTGTTTGTCTTGAGAGATATAGGTACCGCTTGTGAGCATGGGTCTCTTCCAATGTGTTTCTAGTTACATTCAGCTGTGCTAGTCTAATAGTGGCTGAGTTTGGGTTATCTCCGTGTTGTGTCAGTGTATGTACAGCTGTCGCCATTGGAGTGATTTGAATTCAAAGGTCTTTTTGTGTGGTAAAAGCATGATTCTGACACTTGCTGCATGAGGAAATACAGGGCAATTTGTTAGTGCCCTCATCTGTCTGCTTCTGCCTCTTCCTGCTATGGATTAGGTATACGTTTTCTCACTATACACTAATCAACTTTTGTGAAAGTATATTTTTATATATATTTGTGTTATATACATATGCAACATACATATAACATATGTATGCATGTATACATAGAAAGTGTGTGCATATAAAATTACCAAGGTTAGAAAAAAGCCTCACTTGTTCTCCATGATGCTCCATTATGGAGGATCTGATCCATCATAGAGAAGAAGTGAGGGGTTTTTTTTTTTCCTAACCTTGGTCATTGCTCAGATCCATATTGAAGCACAATTAAGCTACAACCAGTTTAAACTGGCAAAACTAGGAACAAGTGGGCTGGATTAGGAGTGATATCATTCAGAGCGGCTGCCAGCAGCTTTATTTGCATATCCGTGTGTCTGGCTAACCAGCATCACTTGACAGAACTGGGTTAGGAAACAGCCATATGTGTATTTAGCCTGGGAGATCTGTCACAGATGGAGACCAGCAGCAGCCAGAAACAAAACCTCTTCATCAGCTTAGTTGTACTCATAGCATCATAGCAACACTCTGGACCACAGTTCTTAGACTGTAGTACTCTTTCTTTTTTTATTTTTATAATAAGTATGTCAGCTTGGATTGCATGAGATCACATCCGCAGTGAATGGGCTTACTGAGCATAAAAGCCTACTGGTGGCTTTTAGTTGCTGTCCAGCAAAAGGAGTTCAAGTGTGTTGTGGTTTAACCCCAATCGGCAACCAAGCACCACACAGCTGCTTGCTTACCCTCCTTGCCCCCCAGCAGGCTGGGGGAGAGAGCCAAAAAAACCTAAAACCCGTGGGTTGAGATAAAGGCAGTTTAATAGGACAGCAGAGAAAGAGAAAATAATAATAATGATGATAAAAGAATACACAAAACAAGTGATGCACAGTGCAACTGCTCACCACCCACTGACCGATGCCCAGCCAGGCCCCGAACAGTGATCGCTGCCCCCCCAGACAACTCCCCCCATTTTCTATACTGAGCGTGATGCCAAGTCGTCTGGAATAGCCCTGTGGCCAGTTTAGGTCAGCTGTCCTGGCTGTGCCCCCTCTCAGCTTCTTGTGCACCCGGCAGAGCATGGGAAGCTGAAAAGTCCTTGACTAGTGTAAGCACTACTGAGCAACAACTAAAACATCAGCGCGTTATCAGCATTGTTCTCATACTAAGTCCAAAAACACAGCACTATAGCAGCTACTGGGAAGAAAATGAACTCCGAATTAAGCTGAAACCAGGACAACATGTTTACATCAAGTGGCAGAGTTTGGGACTCTTACCTATTCTTGCTCTTGGTGATCCAGTCTCCATTATGGATTTGTCAAAATAACCTCAGCTCTTTAGTTAATGGCACAAACTTGTCATCAGAATGATTGTTTCTGGGGGGAAGCCTTAGTGAAAGCCTTAGTGATTTACTTTTCTAAGTGAAGGTAGTTTGCCAAGGAATAGACAGCAGGGATGCCTTTAACTACTACTGTATTTCATTGGAGGAGGAGTGCATTAGCAGGGAAGACTAATAGTTGTGTGCTTCCATAGGCTGTCGTTATCTCTTTGCTTGTAGGTTTTAATTAGTAAAACTACCACGGTGTCTGAAAAGCAGCAGAATGGTAACGCTGTAATCAATAGGTATTTGGGTATCGGGATAGGAAAATGATTTAAATAAACAAATAAAAATTTTTTTTAAAACTTTCTTCAAAGTTGATAAGCTTGTAAAAATGTTGTTGCTCGTAGCAGTGTCCAAGGTTTACTCAACCCTCCATACAGAATGCCACCATGGATGCTGGTGGAGTTTCTTTTACTTAACAGATCCGAGTTCCTTCTGTTCACTTAATATACTGAATGATTTGATGTTCAGTTAGCAACTCTTACTGTCACCTCCTGGCTTTGCTGTTGAGTAAAACATTTAGATTAGTATGATGGATTAATTCATATTACAACATTGTGCAAGCTAGCTGCAGAGACGATTTTGAGTATAGTTGTTCCTTTTGCTTATTCACAGCACAGTTCAGTGGTGGGAAAGAAGATCCTCCTGTCCTGCTTCAAGGCATGTGTGTCATCCATGCAGGTGGCATTTTTTAAACATTCACAGTGATGCCCAGGTGATCTCAGGTTATTCAGGGCGCAAAGATATGTTGCTGGATGCTTCTCTTTACTCAGCAGCAGCCCTCTATGGGGATTTGTTGAAAGTCCCAACACTACTCAGGGCAGACCATTGCAGTCTTCTGTAGCAGCAAGTGCTTCTGGCTCTGTTCCCATTGCTGCTTGTTGTCGTGCTACCATTAACTTATGCAGATTGGAAGCTGCTTGCAGTAGGCAGACTGGCTAGATATGCATTGAGTGGGCAGCAGGTTATCTGGTTAAATGTGGGGATGGCATCTTTACCAAAGGATCTTTAGGTGTTTCCAGGGGTAGAGTTGGATTGATCTTGGAATAAGGCTCCTTAGAGCTGATAACTTGTGGGTTGTTTTGTTTTGTGTTTGTTTTTTTTTAAAAAAAAAAAAGCCTTCCCTGTTGAGAACAGTCTGTGATATTTGTCCATAATTAAACAGCAGTCTGAAAAGGATCTAAGTGTTTCTATTTGATTAACAGATGACCTGATGATTAAGCACTCATACTTCTACTATTTGTCAAGTTATATGGCCTTATTTCTTTAAATATGGATAAACATTCCAATCTTGGAAAAGGAAAATTATTCTGGTTATATAAATACTTTGGCTAATAGCATGTCTTGTTAGTTTTTCCTGAATAAAGTACCATGTTAAAACTTTCAACTTCAGTAATTATACCACAAAATTTACTAGCTTTGCCTCTCAAACTTTGTATGAACCACTTCTAAAAAAGCTTTATACTGAAGCTGTGTTTCCTCCTGCTTTTGGGCTGCTTTCCAGCAATGAACATTATAGGCATTATGTTGCAAGCTTGTGTATACATGCACATTATACCCATGACCTGTGCCAGCCCAAGGAGTAGCTGAAAATCCCCACTGGTCTCTGAAAAAATGTGTTGTTCATCAGATTCTGGGGTGATCTCTCAAATTTCCTTGAGGTTTTCTGAAAGCTGTTTGGTGATGTGCACCTTCTGCTTTTTGCTGTTCCTCCTGCTGGCTTCAGTCGGAAGATTTGGCTCTGGGGTGCTGCACAGCTCCTCAGGGTCTGCTGGGCTTCCTAGAGGTAGCAAAGGGGGAGGCTACGTTAGTCTTGAAACACAGGGTCCAACAAGTTGTTCTTCCCAGCCCCCTCCCCTTTCTTTTTTCTCCCATGACTTTCCCTACTAGTGGTGTTCTGTGTAGTATGGTGAGGGATCTGTAGTAAGACTAACCTGCAATACAGGACCCAGCTTACAGTCCTGAAATTAATAGAAGCTGTCAATCGGTAGCCTCGTGAAAGGATATGTTCAGTGTCTCTTGTCACAGAGCAGAAAATAGTTAATGAAGAAAAAACTTTTTCAGGACTACAGAGAACGAAGTCATAGGAAAAATAGGGATAGAAAGCCTGCAGGGAGGGAACGGAAACGTGTAGATGGTGTCTATGCACGTATCTGTTCCTACGTGCAAATAGCGCTGGGTATGTCTGTGGTTCTCTTGACTGACCTGCAGGATACTTGGCAGAGATCTGAAAACCTGTTTGGTTATGTATGCTGACTGCTCCCGAGTCACACCCACTTTTAATATAAACCACAACTTCCTTCTGGATATTGGTATCTGTTAAGCAAATGTATAATGGAGAAAATATTAGGAAATCAAACAGGAGAGACAGTAATCCTCAATGTTTCTACATAATATTTTAGTGATGAATGTTTGGGATCCCTTGAGGTGTATAAATGCTGTTTGAATGCCAACATCAACCTTTGGAACATGTGAAAACTTGTCCTTGCATCCAAAACTGATTTTTGAAACTTAATTGTGTTTTATTTTGAGAGTCTTTGGAGAATACCACAATCTCAGAAATATTGATTGGGGGAAAAAAAAAAATCCAATCTCACCGTTGATTAAATCCAAGAAGAAGGATCAATTCATAAGGAACAAAAAGTTTGCTTTGGGAAATGCTTCATATCCTGTTTGACTTCAAGAACAAGGCTGAAATAAAAAGAGTTAAGGTCTTGCAGTGCATCATTATATAGTGATATGCAACTACTAAGAACGGCTGTAGAAATTCTCTCTGACCCCCTGTAAAACATGCAAGTATTTGTTCGTGGGGTTATTTAGCTAGAAGAGTTAAGAGAAGATAGGCTGGAATAGCTGTTTGTCTCGCATCCCTCCCTGGACATTTTTCATTATTAGTGTCCTCTATCTGCTGCTTTTTCATCTGGAGACATGACCACTCTGTTACTCATTGCTATTCCTCCAGGAGCTTGTCACCCACCCCTCAGTTTGGGGGAACACAGAAATACCTGGGGGCAGTCTGTATATTGTCTTGTATTGGGAATTAGAGCCGGAGGCACCTTTAGTCTAACCTGGTGCTGAAACTGCCTGTTACCTTTATCTTCAAGGTGGTGTTATAAATTAGCAAGTGTTTGTAGCATCTCGGTGCAAAGCCAGTGGGGTTAGCTTGAATAGCTGGAGTTTTAAACAGCAATGTCCGACTTCTGCTGAAGCAGAGAAGGATCCTGCAAAAATAATAAAGTGGGGTACAAGGGGACTGAAGGGGAAGCACTTTTACTCCACTGAACGTTGTCCTGCTAGAGCTGGGGAGAAAGCACACAGAGGCTCAGCAGCAGGGCCAAGTGGCTGGGACAGTGGGAAAGCTGTTCCCTGGGATGCCCAGCCAAGGCTCTTGTGGCCCACCACTGCAAGTTCTCCTGGCCCAGTCTCTCAGCAAGGGCCAGAGAGGCAGAGGAACTTCATTTTAACAGCATTGCCTTCCAAAGACAAGGGCTGTAGCCTTGCTTCAGAAGGAAGGTTAGATGACCCAAGGTGTCTGTCTCCTTGTGGGTTTGTTTTCTGGTGGTTTCGTGTTTGGTTTTTTTTAGCAGCAATGCTAGCTAACACTGTCTTGCCTTATTAAATAAATTTACTTCAGAAAGCTGTATCATGGTCTGGTTTGGGGGTTGGGCTTTTTTTCCCCCTAATAAGAATCAACTCTGCAAAGGTTTTAGAAAATTTTAGACTATTCTACAACACTCTTACAGTGTTCTATTTTCTTATCTCAGGTGCACAAATCATCCCTTTTTTGGTAGCTTCAGCTGTCTGGCCAAAAGGATTAGTGCTAATGACACTTTCCACAAAGCTATGCAGTTGCAAATAGTCTGGGGGGGTGCATCTTGTTCAGTGAAACAAAAAGTAGTTTCTTTTTAATTAAATATATATACACACACACGTGTGTGCTAGCAGTAGCTGAAAACTCATATGGATTACCTGACATTTTAGCAAAAAGAGGCTATTTGATGGAACTGCCAAATCAAAACAAAACAAGCATCTGTTAACTAGCTACAGTTTTGTGGCAATTTGAATAAGGCCGTGGAAGACCTGACAAAGAACATCAAAGCTTCTAACATCTACAAATGATGAGTATTTTGGGTGTCAGTATTTTTTTTTTAAATTACTCCTGAATAAATTATATTAACTATTGTGGCATTAATATTGCTTTAAAGCAAGACAAGCATCTCCCTTTGTGGTACTAGCCTTTAACATGTGGCAGTTGCTATTAGACACAGTGTCTTTGGTGGTCAAAGGGTCCATGAAATATAAGTAAATAGCAAGGCGGTATTTGCTTTTAGCATTGCTGGCAGCTGTGGAGAGCTCCTTCCTCCAAGGTATTTGGCAGGTAGCTTGTGGAGAGCACTGACCTGGAGCTTGCATCTGAACCATAGATAGCCATACCTGCCATGGATTCATCTCCTCGCTCTTTAGGTATGTTTAAAACTTTGTGGTCATAGACAGTAAGTATATAGTGGCAATAAGCTCCAAAGCTGAATGGTGCACTGGCGGGCAAGACATTTTTCAGCCTCCTTGGTGTCTTAAGTTGATGCCGAGACCTCATGCTTGAGAAGTTGAGTAGTACATAGGTATAGTGATCATGGTAGCATTTTAGTTAGTAAGATTATTAATATTATGGAAAAGGCATGCATTAGTGGGAAGTGTTATATTGTGATAAATTTGTATAAAGATGCTACTCTACAGTAACTTCCCATAGCTGTTTTTCTGCCAATAGGCTCAAAACTGATATAAATGTTTGCAAGTGTCATCTTTGACATTAGACCATCTCTGCTATCTAGTTGAGCCACCAGTGAAAAATTATTCACAAAGGCACCCAAGAACACAATATTGTGGGGATTAACAAACATTCTAAGCAGTTCCTATGGGGAAAAAAACAGCTTTCCTTTTAGACATGGATAGCTGTTCACTGCAGAAGTAGTCGTCAGTCAATTGCATTTGCTTAGTGAAACTCTTTGAAGACACTTGTCTGAAGGGAAACCATAAATATCTGTATGTTGTATCCAGGAATGACTCTTGTCTGCTGGATTTGCTTGTCGCCTGCTGTGATTGAGCTATCCCCTTCCATACTATGCTGTATGAAGATGACCCAGGGCTTTGAAAATAGTGGGAACTGGGGAAGGGGAAGACTGAAAACACTGGTGAGAACACATGCTTGGAGGCAAATGCACCTACTGGACTTAAAAGGTACAGAGGAACTCAAGATGAGCTTTAATTTAGAGAGATTGAGTATAGGCTGACACTGGGATGACTCATCCATAAGGTATCTTGGGACAGTGTCCTTTGGGCTAAATTTAGTCTTCATTAATATCATTTTAGCTAAGGATTTAAGCACAGATATAAGCAAGCAAAGGAAAGACTGATAGTCCCCAGCAGAAACTTTCCCATGGTATTTTTATAGCCATGAGTTTGGCAAAGAGAAATGGAGGTGGTCAGGGAACTAACTTTCTAGTGTTGTTTGGAGAGGCTATCCTAGGTCTAAGGAATAGTATGAAAATACTGATGGAAATGGTAGGTGCTTGAAGCCATGCTCAGGAGATCAAGCAAAATGATCAAGGTGGCTTTGAGCAAGAGGTAGGGGCTTTTGAGGGGGTTTATTTGCGCTTTTTTTTTTTTTT
>VZTL01021809.1:0-22739 GCA_013400535.1 Scopus umbretta
GAGATTTTATTTCAGGTTAATATAGTCCTTTGAGCTGGAGGGCCACAGCTGTATTCCCAGCACTCATCCTATCATTTGGTTTCCTCTCAAAGGATTTATAAGTAATTGCTCACCTTTTGTGGAAGGAAGTTGAGACTGGTCATCTGTAAACAGATACAGATACTTTTTAATTTACCAAGTAGAATTTTATTGCAGAAATAGACCCAGCAAAATCAATGGGGCATACATAATGGGCTGTAGTATACATCAGTGTAGAAAAGGAGGTCAGAATTTGGCTTTTAATGGATAAGTGTATCCATTAAATGCACCAATTATAGCTCAATATTTCCAGAATATTATTTGTATCCAATATTTGAGATAGGTGTTTTTGTATGGAGGGTTCTTATGAAAGGTCAGGTAGAAGCACAAGTGTCCCCAGTTTGTGTTAAAATCAGTGTACAAGGCAGGAGAGGTATATTTCTAACATTGAACTTACACTGGTTTAACTGCATGGCTAGGCATAATGCTTTTGACCCAAATTCTAGCTCTGGGCTAGTGCATGCTCAGGGCTTGCAGGATTGCCCGTGGGTGGAGCTCATGAGGCAGGATTTACTTAATTCTTTAACTTCTGGCAGGCCGCCTCCACATATGCTAGTAAGCTGCTTAGGCTGTTATAACTTACCCTGTGAGGATGCTCATCTCCCTTTATGGACTGCAAATAGACCAAGATGACTAACGTGGATGAAGTGCCCCACTTCTAGATTGTTCAAGTCAAGTGAAATGAATCCCATTCCATGGCTGCATGGATCTCTACCTTCTCAACAGAGCAGTATGCCTTCCCAGTTCTTCCTGGTGATAACTCCAATATATATGCTTATATTTATTATGACTATATTACTTAAAATTTTAGAGGTAATTTAGCATCCTTACAGGTACTTTCACAGATAAAAATAAAAGGGAAGGTATAGATGGCAGTCGTTTGTATGTAGGTTATCAGCAAATATTCCTCAGATCTGAATATGTGACTATTTGCCTATTGATAATACCATATATTTTCAGGATGTAATATCTCGCTGAATTACTCAAAATATTTTAAAGGGACTTGTTGACAAAAAATTATATTTCAGGTTTATATTCAGGCTTTGTTTAAAAATGAAATATTTAATTATTCTGGCCAAGATCCTTTTATTCTGTGATGAGATAATCCCAGGAGACAGACAAATTAAGGCTTTAAAATCTTTGATGAATCTACATAATGTACATGATCTGTCACTGAGACAAAAGCAGCTGGTGTTGTGATCTCATGTGCTACCTACCCTGTGGAAAATAAGTTACTTTCAATTTATTAAAGTCATACTGTGCAATAAGGTGTGCTTCCATTAGTGGTATCTTCAGCTGCATCAGTAAACAATGGCTGATTAATGTTGTGGGGTTTTCTACTGTATCTTCAGCACTTACTGAAATTTTGGCAGCCAAGGATGGTCTTGGTTGATTTGCTACTGTCTTAGTTAAAATTCAAGGTAGTGAAAGGGAAGGTCTATGCACTACAATTATTCCACCTGACCCCATGACATAATGAGACCCAAACACCTTCAAAAGCTCTGTTGTCATTGGGCAGGTGGTGTGCTGAGGCCATGCTGTCCAGGTTTCCCTTGCTTTCCATCTGCTCTTTACTTTTCCATGTGCTCAGCTATAAATTCTTTGGGCCAGAGATCACATTTTTCAGCCTTTGGTTTTTTTAACAGTGTTTTCCTATTCTGTTTTTTCAAGCCAAGAAGAAGAAAAACGAGTTGGTATTTACACGTGTCATAAACCTGTTTGTAGGAGTCCAGTGGAATTTAAGTGCCACATAAGCATTGTTTGGCTTAGAAAACGAGGGTGTTTTTTCACTCTCGCTGTTCAGTTCTGACTGTTGGTAGACTTTTTTCCTGAGCCATACCCTTGAAAAAGCAGTTTTCTAGAGACTCTCAGGTAGATCAACAATTATTTTCCCATCTTGAAATGAACAAATCATTTCCAGCACCAGAAGCACTTCAAGGTAACATTTAAATTATGTCTTCTTGTGACTTTTGAAACTACAAACAAGAAACAAATTCATTTTATTCCTTTTAAGTTTTGAAAAAGAGCCTGAGACTCTAAAAGTGGCAGTTTTAGGAACATTGTAAGTACTGGCTTGGAGAGGGATAGAATAAGCTCTGCAATTCACTGAACCTTCTTGCAAGATATATTACATATAAAATCTGACAATATAACAAACAGTCCATATGTATAGATTACTGGAATAATTGATTTTTCTTTTTAGCTTTCTGAAACAGAAATGTTAGCATCTGCCAAAAGGCTAGGGTAGAGAAAAGCAATTTACAAAATTGAATAGTATGACTATGAGACAAAAAGGCTGTCATGTGTTCTGCATCCTACATAAAAGTATGCAATGTTCCTCAAATTCTAGATAAAAACTATCCAGAAAGAAAAAAGTACAGACCACAAATTAGCCATTGACTTTGTAATTAGTAATTCCAAATAAATAATAAACATAAGATTACAAATTACTTTCACAGAATTTGGAAAGAGAAAAGGAGGCTAAAATTGCTGTATAAAATGTTGATTATTTACTGATAGATAAAGCACAGACTTTAAGAGGTTTAATTCCTGGAATTCATTGCTTTTTTTCTTTAATTAGACTGTATATATATCATTCTATCTTTTCTGCAAAATTAGAGTTGAAATTAAATAGAAAGAAACTTGCTCATGAACTTGTGATACCCTTGCACTGGATTTTAGGTGAAATCTGTAGTTGCAGTAGTGTTTTAAAATAGAGAGGAAAAAATAATTAAAGGAAGAGGAATTAATTCACTGTATTAGATTGTACAAGTCTTCATGTCAGCTAACAGAACTGGAAGTGAGTATGCAAAGGTCTTTTACATTTGCAATTTCTGTGTGCAGTGGGATAGAGTAGAATGTAAAGATTGGTACCTGACAGCCTGCAGGAAAAAGGGCAAATAAATCTACATATTATACTTTAACTTCTGGACTTTTCCCAGCAGAAATACCTGTGGCCTGGATATCAGCCTTTGTGGTAAAACTTTCCTGGTACACACTGTTAAACATTTTTTCCTTTGCACAGGCTCTGACTGACCCATACCTTTGCAAGCTGCAGTATGAGACTTTCAGGTCTGCATAAGATTTGGGTTGAATTTTGTATGAGTATTAAGGTTACTTTCAATTTTACCTGAGCTGTTTTCACTAATTTCTCTGTGAAATTGTCTTTCATGTAGTTCATGATGATAATAAAGGAAATGGGACTTGGAACGGGAGACCAAAGATTTTGCAACATAGTTGCACAGAGATAAAATACAAAGGCTGTGTAATGGCCAAATCTTCAATGCTGTACATGAGTGTTGTTTTGTTGACATGAAGAGGTATGAGATTTGAGAGGATAAGACCCTCAAATGAGAGGAATAACTTGATTTTTTTGTGTGGAAATCACAGAGAGGTCAGTAATCAAAGGTTGAGTAGTATAAGAAAAGCTTTAAAAGAATCATCCAAAGGGAAGCTACATTGCTTTTCACTTCAGAAAAAAAGAGTTTTAGATCTTAAAAGTAGGAGAAAATAAGCAGAGATTTATAGATGGGTTGCACAGAACCTTGAAATAGAGACAAGAAGTTTGAACAACCTGTGAAAAGGGTAACCAACCAAGAATCTGGCCTCGGTGAAACTAAATTCTAAAATTCTCTAGTATCAATGGAAGGAAAATTGTATGTGGGAGGGAATTGCACTGCATATTACTCCTTGAAATCTCTTGTGGTCTGCTGTTATATGGTTCTATTTTCCACAGTTTATCATTTTGTTTTTCTGATTTTAGCATGAATGACTCTTCTGAAAAAAACAATTAAAATTTTTTGCAGCCTTCTTCACTGTTATTGAATCATGTTGGCTTTTACTTTTAGACCCTTTAAAATCTGGGCTATATGTTTACTTTCAGTTGTACATGTGCCATTAAAAAAAAGTGTGCTTTAGAATTTGGATGGTGTTTTTACCATCTTCCTTGCCTTTTTATAGTGCTCCTTTAAAAATAAAAATCTGCATTCCTATATTCATTTTTTTCTTGGTTTACTTAATTATTTTTCTTATTTTTGAGAAAGTTGTATCTGAGCATATTTTGGTCATGACTACAAAGGTACTCATTTGTAGTCTTATCTGGAACTGGGTCTGATACACTCCTTCAGATAAAACCCAACATCCTTTCTCTTCTTGGGGTTCTTCGCTTGTTGTTCATGTTGGTCATTTACAGTATCTCTGGCTGATGCTTCATTTACCTGCCCCAAATATGACTATCTGAAATTTCAGATTATCATGTTTTCTGCTTCTTCAGTCTCTATGACTTCCTGTAGCATTGCATTTCCCTTGCTGCTATTGTGGCTGAGTGGTCAAAAAACATTATCCTCTCACTCTTTCTGATCACTCAAGGAGTTCATTTCTGTGACACTTGTTGATAAGGCTGAATTTTAACTTGTTGCCTCATCTTTTCTTTAATATATAGTGTTAAATCTGCACCTGGTCTGATATAATTTGTCATTCCTAGACAGTTGGTTCATGGTGTTCAAATCCTTAGTAACTCTTTCATAAGACTATGTACATTTTGCTCTAGCTCAGTACATTAATTCCTTTAGTAATGTGGTTTTGACTAGGTTTTTTGTTTTCAAAAGTAATTCTTTTTTAAATGGAGTTTTGAATGCTGGTTTAAATTATTTGTCATTTGAGGGTGAGGAACTTAATTACATTATGATCAAGCAGTTCAGTTGTAATTATGCTATATATTATGGTATAACCCTGTTCCTTGGTTTCTGACATCCATACAGATCTACTTGCTGGGGTGTTTAATTTTTAAATATTACTACAGTGTACAGCATGCAAATGTATATGTCTCAGTATGCATTTATTCTTCTCTATAAAATCTTTTCCTCTACCTTAATTCCATTGTCATCCGTATCTGTATGCAAGTCCACAGAGGATGCTTTTGGAGCAAAATATTTTGCCTTTCCCATCCCCCTCTCCTCCTTCTAATCTTTGTGTTACTGATCTTCAATTCAGCATAGAAACTCTAAGTGGGAGGTGGAGAAGGGCTGAGGGAGTTATTAAGAGTCAGAGCAGGCTGCATGGAGAAAGGGGAGCTGAAGCTGTGGGAGCTGAGACTTGGGCTTGGACCTCTTGGTGTTGACAAGCACTGGCAGACCACAGGGGAACTGTTCCCAGTCCCCTCTCCCTCGTTCCTAATCTCAGATGATATATTTGAACTGTTCAAGAAAGTGGAGCATTTCCAATGACTGCTGTTATACATTCAGGACCAATTTCAGAAAGTGGGAAAAAATACAATAAGGGTCAAAACCTTTATTCTTAATTTATTCTTTAGGAAATCCTCTTGAGAAGTGGAATTGCAAAGAAGATCAATCTTCTGTTTCAAAAAGGATTTTGACATTTGGAATTGAAATTAAACCAGACCATTTTAAAAATCAAAGCAAAAGAGAATTAAACCTTATTCTACTTCAATCAAAATACTGTAGTGTGTTATCTAACATAAATCAGATGCATGTAACCAAAAGTTTCAAACTCGTTCACTTCTAAATGCAACAATTGTATTTTCAGCATAGTGCCAGTTTTCTGTGTTGTTTTCCCTAGAAACCAAAATGTTGATGAGTAAGGTTTTTAGAAAGTATTTTTCTTGTGATGGAAATACATACTCTAATGAAATGTAACTGTGTAACAAAGCCTCCCCGTAAGTCTATAGTTTAAGGTGAGAAAAAATGTATGATTTGGGACACAGAAAGAACAATTTTTATCAGAGCAGTGTATAATAATTTATTTTATATAGTACATATGTGAACAGCTACCTGTGCAAATGTTTATCTAGCACATAGTTGATGGTGACAATAATGATGGTGTGTATAAATGACATGCTGATTATGATGAATCACACAGATAAAAACATTGACATTTGATGTCTAGTAATTTTCCATGTCTCTGGACAATGGATTTATCTTTATATGGGGCTATTTTTCAGAAAAGAATATCGAAGTTATGCATTTTATCTCTTCCTTGAAATCAAAGATGTGGTTGTAGAAGCAGAATGTCAGACAGGAGCTGGGTAGACTCATCGCTTATCACTTACTTATTTCCTGAAACCCAGCTATGTCTATAATTACAAGAGGTTGAAGATCTTTGGAGAATGTAAACCTGATGCTCTTATAGAATCTTTTTTATTTTAAACTTATTTCCCAAAATTGCAGCATTCATGTCTCTTCTCTTATCCTCGCCTATGACCCCCTGAAAAAATAGGATGAAAATTTTAATAAGTTACTGCACATGTATCACAGGGACATGGACATGTTACTCAGCTTTTTTGAAAGACCAAGCTTTCATAGTATGATGACATTAGAAATGAAGTAGAACTGGTTCACAATGAGTTATTGTTCAAGAAATCTGTGGTTTTCCTTGTTTGTTTTTAATTCAAAGTACATATCAAAAAGTGATAATTAGAAAATCTTATCTCTACCACAAACTTTTCTTGTTCAGAAGACTCCTTAATGTTCTTCCTTATTTCTGAGGTCTATTTTATTGTTCTGATATTTAGAAAAATCAAGCCCCTCTTACTGATGGATAAATTTTCTTGGACAGGCATTAGAGCATTTCTCTCTTTCCTCTTCAGTATTCATGCTGTACAATAGACAAATTCTTGGTTATTCATGACCCACCCAGGGTAAGAATGCAGTCAGCTACGTGGACACAGTTTTCATCCCAGCTGTGAAATTATGTCAGCTGGCAGGCTCTGGTGGAGGGGAAGCATCTAACAACTGTGAAGGTTGAACAGTCTTCAGGGCTCCAAGCAAAGCAAAGTCTCCAGTAAGATCAGTGGATGTTTTACTTTTTGTTAGGTCATGCGCAAACTTTGAGATTTCCTGTTTTACAAGTGTGCATTGTATTCATACACTGCAGTTTCACTGCCACTTCTTTTATTGATAATTTAGATATAGAAAGTTCTCCACAATTAGAAACAGATTGCTAATTAAAATATAGAGAGATTGGTAATATTTTAGGGTGTGATTTTGATTCTTACTTTGATTGCTTGTGAATAGAACTATGCAATGCAAACCTAGGTCCATTGTCCATTTATACCTGCCAGGAAAGAGAGAGGGGAAAACAAAACGGAGAGGAAATGTTACTTCTATCCTTCCCCAAATCATGGAAAAGGCTGAGGTACTTAATGCCTTCTTTGCCTTAGTCTTTAACAGTCAGACCAGTTCTCCCTGGGGTATCCACCCCCCTGAGCTGGAAGACTGGGATGGAAAGCAGGGTAAACCCCCCCCATAATCCAGGAGGAAGCAGTTAATGACTTGCTTGACAGAGGAGCTTGCTAACCCAATCTCCATCATTTATCAGCAGCCCTGGTTAACAAGGGAGGTCCCAGATGACTGGAGGCTTGCCAATGTGACACCCATCTACAAGAAGGGCTGGAAGGATGATCCAGGAAACTACAGGCCTGTCAGCCTGACTTTGGTGCCAGGGAGGATTATGGAGCGCCTCATCCTGAGCACGCTCAATGGTCATGTGCAGGTCAGCCAGGGGCTCAGGCTCAGCCAGCATGAGTTCATGAAAGGCAGGTCCTGTTTGACCAACCTGGTCTCCTTCTATGACCAGGTGACCCGCCTAGTGGACGAGGGGAAGGCCGTGGATATTTTGTANAACAAGTCTTCTGAGGAGCGGCTGAGGGAACTGGGGTGGTTTAGTTTGGAGAAGAGGAGGCTGAGGGGAGACCTTATTGCTCTCTACAACTTCCTGAAAGGAGGTTGTAGTGAGGAGGGTGTTGGTCTTTTTGCCCAAGTAACTAGTGATAGGATGAGAGGAAATGGCCTCAAGTTGCGCCAGGGGAGGTTTAGGTTGGATATTAGGAAAAAAATGCTTTACTGCAAGAGTGGTGAGGCATTGGAAGAGGCTGCCGAGGGAGGTGGTGGAGTCACCATCCCTGGAAGCGTTCAAAAAATGTGTAGATCATGGGACATGATTTAGTAGGCATGGTGTTGTTGGGTTGACGGTTGGACTAGATGATCTTAGAGGTCTTTTCCAATCTTAATGATTCTATGTTTCTATGTGTTGCCTACCTGCTTGATTACTTATCAGTTGCATACAGTGGTACATTAATTGGAAATTCCTGGTCAGTAGATCTGTGCTACCCTATAAAAAGTTTTTACACCTGGAGATGGTATCTAGCCTGTCTTCTTCCACTCCCCTTGGGCTATGTCACTTGCGTAAACTGAGCTTAATGAGGTGATTTGTAAATGAATTTCATCTTTCAAAGGTTAAATATTTTAATTAGAATTCAATTGTGAGGAAACCTAGAGGACTCACATGGAGATAGCAGTATGAGTCTGGTGAGGTTGTGTATTGTATCACATGCTTCCTCGCATTCTGTTATGATGCTTTCAGCTTTGGGAAGTGGATCACTCCCTGATTTTTCCCTTGATTGCAGTGTGTTGCTCTGTACTACAGCAAATCATTCTAATTGCAAGGGAAAGGTGATAATGTTTCAAACTTGCCTTTGGTAGTTTGTGAAAAAAGCCCATTCAGAGAACACAGGATGTGCAATTTAGAACTCAGCTGCTGAACTTTTCCTTTCTGAGATGCGAGAAGTTGGGTAGAACTCCGAAAGAATCTTAAAGCTCATAGAAATCTGACTCTGTGACATTTGAAGATGTGTACAGAACTGAAATGCAGATGATTCTGACAACAAAGCAGGAACCCCAAACAACGACTGAGGATTATGCCTAAAGCAGAAAATGCTAATTTCTCTCAACTGTAAAATATGTAGTGGTTGGATGCTAGAACAGATGGGAAGAATTATAGTGTCATATGCATTTCACTGTAAGGAAGAGAGAAAGGAAAGAATTTTATTTTTATATTTCCTTCTTATTTAATGGTTTTATTTCTCTGTTATTAGCTTCTTTTCTTCATTTTCTTCTCTCACCATAATCCATTCCTCCTCCTTCTCCTTTAATTTGATATGTAGAGTTTATTGAACTATGTCAAATCATTCTGTAGAAGCAACTTTTGGATTAGCTGATGTTTGTTAAGTCTTATAATCAGGATATAATAAATGGGTACATTCAGGTAGGCTTGAAAAGGAACAAATAGTGTGAATTTTCACAGCAACTATTCAGTGTGACAGTCCTACAAGTATGAATTGTTTTGACTGTTCTCACTTACAGATGCCAGTAGTCTTTTTTTTGTGGCAACTGATCCCCAGTTGAGACTCATTCTCCTTTACAGCTTGAATGCATGACTTGTTTCCATTAGCACTGTAAGGGTGTTTAAAATTGACTTGCAATTTTGTTTCACCTATGTGGTGACTCAATGGTAAAATGCATTAATAAAAGTTTAGAAATAATAATGGTATTTACCCTTGGATTTAGCAGACTTTGAGGATGTACCTTAATAGTGTCACAGAACTGGTGCAGGTTCACACAGGAATAGATTTATTTCTTATGCTCTGCTAAATTTCCTGTGGAATGCTGAGTGCATTAGGATCCATGGTAACCGTGCCTGCTGCAGAGCGGTATTACTTTGCTGTTGATAATGCAAGTCCATCTAATTAGCACCAAATGTCAGGGTACTAAGAGGAGCAGGTGGCACCATTTGTATCTGAAGTAAATACAAACACAGTATTTATGTGCAAAACCAGGCAAATAAAGCCTTTTGTAAAGTCTGTTATAGTTGGTTTGTCTGATGAATAAGATCTGAGAGAGAGAAGATAATTATAAACTGTGACCCATGAATGGAATTGATAATTTCAACTCCAGGCTGAACCAAGTGCTATTGATAGGAAATATCTTGGGCTTGAGGACCTTAAGGAAATAAGGTGTATTACCTTTGGAACAGACACTATAATTTTTGGTATTTGGAAAGTCCATGGTTGATTCTGGTTTCATTTTAAAAGTTGTTAAGAATAATCACAATTGTGAATAACAAGAAGGTGGAGAATTTTAATAACCTTGATTTTCATGAAATATTAGGGACTGTGAGCAAGACCTCTTAAACAGTGTCTTTAGGTGGACTTTAGGGATGTAAACCTCTGAGTGACTCAAAATGTACATAACAATGGTGTGAATGGGTCTGAAGTGAAAGATATCTGCTCATGTTCTGCCCAAGGTGGGCAGAATCACCCTGTGTACATGCCTTTATGTCTTATAAAGACAGACAAATAGCTCCAGAAATCTAACAAAAATCATTGTCTGGAGGTGCTTTACACAGCTGTCAAATGAGGAATACATGTTCAGGATGGATGCAATTTATGAGTCCCACTAAAAATGTAAGTGTAATCCACCTTTATGGAACAACTGTTGCAAGGACTGACACCAGGGGTAGGATTGCAGATGCATTTCTGTCTCATTTTCTGGAGGAAAAAAATACAGTTTCTCGCTTGCTAGGTGTCAGTTTGTGTCAGGAAGAAAATAGGCCAGGATGCTGTGACCTCTTGTGTCACATATGTGGGCCTTTATGTGGGACATCTCCACTTGTGCACATTTCACCTATGATGACTACATTGGCAATCTCTGGACTGCAACCGCAAAGCTTCATTTCCATGCTATGTCAGTCATCTTAATCTTCTCATACACAAATATTCACTAAAATGAAATATACCTTCCATATTAAAAAATTAAGCTTTTTCTGAAATTTTTTCAGTTAATCTGGCAACTGATACATAAATAAGATTTGCAATTCCATCTATAATATGAAAATACTGTGCTTTTTCCATTGCTACAATTTAATTAAATGTGCTATCTATTAGCACATTATTAAATGTCTTTTATTCCCTTCCATTTATAAATGAAATGTTAAGTTGTCTTTTTGCTTTTTTTTAAAGGCAATTTTATTTTGAGCAAGAAAGGGAGACAGTGATGAATATTTTTGATATATGTTGTGAAAAGCCCAAAGACTGCAACATATAGTAGCAAATTTTAAGGAGGGATAATTTTAAGAGGGTGAACTTTTAAGGAAAGATAATTAAGTAAAATTAGTATCTAGCAAGTCTGGAAGTACAGAACATATTGTACAGGGAAAAAAAAATAAATAAACCTCCAGATGAAAAGAACACCCAAACATATCCAAAAAAGAGTAAGAGACTAGGGTAAGTAATAAAGAAATAATATAAAAAGCAACCTTTCCAAAAATAATAACATACTCCTCTTTTTTGTGCTCCTATATGACTGTAGAGCCAAGCAGCTTAAGGGAAAAAAATGTAACTGGGCTTAAAAAAGCAAGTAAAGCTATTTTTTTTTTAATGATAAAAGTTCTCATCATAAAACAAATATTTAAATTCAAAGCAATTTTAAAAAGCCATCGGCTCCTTAAAATAATATCCAACAAAATAACCCTCAGCACAAAATACCAATTGGTTTAAGAGGAAAATAAGTACAACTATTTTTTTGTATCAGCTTAGCACATTCTAACAGTGTAGTTGTTGTCTTCATCTCGTTTGCAGGGTAGCCGGCAGTAGTAGATGACATGGACTGCTTCTTGGACTGCTCTGGTGCAGTTAGGGAGAGATGGAGCTATTGTAGGTCATGATCTTTGTTGTTCTCTTTTTGCTACTTTGGAAAAGCATAAACTGCAGCTGGTTTAAATTTCTCATGGCATCTCCAGTGTGCTGTTACAAGCAATACTTTACGTCACAGTCCCCATTTCCCTCAGTACCTTCATATGTTTCTTAGTCAAGAGAAACCCTGCTTCTTTGAGAGTGAAAATACTCTGTGAAAAGTGACTGACAGCACCTTGCCTCTTTGTGAGAGAGCATTTCCTTGTGCTTGCAAAACAAGGCATTTCTGTTTGCACAAGGTAAATAAGATAGATTCTTATGTCCTTGCAAAGAGGAGCTTCTGTTCCTACTGGAGTCCAACTCTGAGGTTGCCCGAAGTCATTCTCTTGCAATGGAAAAGTGTTGATCAAATCATCTGAGCTAGTGTCCTTTTTGCCTCAGACAAAAAGGGATTTCCAACCTCTTTTGCCCTGCAGCATCCTTGGAAACTTAAAAAGAACAGGTGATTACTCTTTGGACAAGACTGGTACTGTGGCTGAGTTCCTGTAGCCAGTCTTAATGTGGCTGTCCCCTCACTCCATCCCTGAAGAAGTCAAAGACAGGTTGATTTTCAAAATAATAAGTATGATAGCTTGTCATGCAGCTGTGTACTAATTGCACATAGACCAGATCAGTCACTATAAATAACTGTGATGGCACCAGTCGTACCATTTATCACTCATTTTATTATATGTATATGTGCACAAATTCTTAAAAAAAAGAATATGTCTGAGCCATGGCAGGAAGGTTGCCTGTTGGCAATGCTCAGGCTGCTGTAGTACTGATATCATGGTACCAGCAGGAAAGGAGGGAAATTGCTCTTTCTCTGGGGACAACTGAGCATGGTTACGGGGGAGAGGATCCTAGTGTGCGAGGTAGGAAGGATAGAGAGTGATAAATGCCATGAACAGGGATGCTGCTGCACAAGTGCACTCCTGAGAGGAGCATGGAGCATGGAGCTGGCAGAAAATCTGCAGCAGGGGTTGTGGAAACCTTACTGCAGGAAACGGGATCTTGTTGGGGATCCTGAGCAGACCATAGTGATTTTGTTGGAGTCCAGGAAGCTGCTAAAAATTACTGACCTAGAAAACAAGAATGGAAGGACCTGCTCTGTGAGGTACAGTGAATAAGGGGAAGATTTGTTTGCAAACCCTTTTATTTTACTCTGTCTCACCATATTATACTTAACTGGACATGTAAAAGTCACTTGTTTTATTTTGTGTTCTAATAAATCATTGATGCTGCGAGCCATTTTAGTGTCTTTAGTCTGGTCACTTTTAAGGGAAGAATACAGTGGTTCCAGCTTCAGAGTTATGGCCAGCTGAGAGCCTGTCACAATAATTTTTCAGTCACTCTCTATCCTGTCCTGCTCACTTGCACAAGGGCAAAAAGCAATGGCTTTGCAGAACCTATTAGCCTCTTCTGCACTGCTTTAGTGCACTGCCTAAAGAAATAAAGGAAGTCTTTATGACTCTCAGTATTTATTTGGGTTTTACTGTGCAGAAATATAACCATCAGGCTTTTATATGGATAGGAATAAACTTAACTGTATGCAAAGTCACATAAAGAGATCTTAGCAGGAATGCAGAAATGTTTAGAGATTCTCATTGATATGTGCCTATTCTTTGAATTAGATCAATGCAGACTCTGAATCTTGAAAACAACTAAACAGTAAAAGATAATGGCTAACTTTTAGTGCCAGATGAAATCACTGACCTGTCATGCCTGTGGAAAAATGTACAAAAGGGTTTCAGATCACTGGTCCATCAACAGTTATGATACTCAAAAGTCAATTACTTTAGAATACGGAAAAAAAGAAATCGTCTTATCAACTCCTGAGATCTTAGTCCAAGACCTGCAATGTTCACAAAATTTGAGGAAGAGAAGAAAATGTTTGGTCCCAAAACTGTCATTTGTGCTGCTAGCGTTTCATGTGCAGACTCTTTGAAGATGTCACAGTGAATTCAAATGTATGAATCTAATAACAGGCATGTCACTTGGTCCTATTGCACTGAAAATGATCCTTCTTGCAAAGAAGTCTGGAACCGGCAGTATGTTCAAACTTATGTAGTGGACAGACAAATTCAAAATTGTTTAGAAAAAGGAAGCAACAACCTCATCCACAGTGCAAGCAAGAGGAATGCTCTGTTTATTGAATCAGCATTTTTTTAATCCATCTCCAAAGGGAAGGAGGAGAGAAATTGATATTGGAACTGTCTCTGCTTAATATATGCAGTTAACTGTACTGAAATATTAAGTGCCTAGCACATTAGTCTTCTTTAAATAAATGCCAAAGTTCTTTATTCTTTTAATGACAAGGGTATTTGCATTTGAAGATCCTGTGAATATAACTTAGATACCTACACTTAACAAGCAGTTCTTACACCTGAGATTGGGTAATCAACCATCTCCTTTCCACTGCAAAGAATGCAAGTAGCTTAGAAACTAGTTGTAGGAGAGTTGCTTTATATAAGCTGAAGGTGGCAGTTAGGTACCTAATGCAGACTGAGGAGATTTCACCACGCCTTGTTCCTCACAACTATTTTCTGTATAAATCTTGACTGCTGGTTCTGCTGATAAACAAACCAAGAGGACTGAAAGACAAAGAAGGGAGAGTATCTCTGACAAAAGATGGTTTGCTTGGAGAAGGGTCTGTTCTGAGCAGGCCTGCACTGAGGGTGGCAGGTTTAGTTTCCTCATTGAGACACTATAGTTGTACAGTGGTCAAGGAAGGCGATTAGCTCAGGGAAGCAGAATTTCAGGAGTAGGTGGGAGAATTTTTCCCAAACTCGCATCACTGAGAGGGATGCACCTGTTAACAAGTGGGAGCAAATCTGAGTCAGTTGACTGTGGAGTCCTGGGAGTTAAATATTTGATATTTACTATTTAAAAAATATGATGTCCTATTCCTAATAAAGTATCTAACATTTTTCTTTGCTAAATTAAAGCTTAGCCATAGCTACTTATAGAAATGTTCTTTAACACTGAGCACTTTCCTGCTCAAGGAACAGCATAAGTTTCAGAGTGCAGCAGCACACAGGATTACTCTAGATATGGTTTCTGGGGAGTCTCAGGAGCTGGGGATTATTTTCTCACAAAGCTGTGGGAGTAAGTTTGAAGTCTTATAATGCCAATGGAGAGGAGTTGCCCTGAGTGAGTCAGTATAAACAGCACACGCAAGAATACAATTTCTGATCCAGGGAGCAAATCACAGACATCATACATTTCTTTCAATAAATTGATACCTCTGTCATGTCACATATAGAAGGCAATTGGACTTCGACAGAACTGAGGCAGACAGGATGACTGGAAGCAATAGATGCATTTAACACTTAAGCAGGTACTGACAAACACTATGTACCTATCTTCTGGAAGAAAACCGGAGGAGTTTTAAAGACTATGTAAATTTGGGGGAATTTTAGAATGAGGTTTGTGTTTTCTAAGTAGGCCAAGAAAGTATTAATTTTAAAATCCATGAATAAAAAGTGGGACTGTAGAGGAGAGAGAAATCTCAAAAAACCCAAATAATAATAGAAAATGAAAAAAAAATTATTTATATTTAGCTTGTTCAACTGAAAGGACAGGAAAAAACAGAAAAATGCCTTCAATTTTTTTAAGAGGGTACCTAAGCTAGGAATACAATTGATAAGCAATGCAGAAGGTAATTCAAATGTCAGATGGCTTAAAGAATAAAGTTAGTAAGGTAAACAGTAATTAAAGAGTAATTCTAACATAACACATAGAATGTGTTATAGAATAGTGATTATTTCCCTTGCACATGTATTGGGATGAGAATTTTGCCATAAAGGTGTTCAGTTAACAAGCACTCTTTTACTTTCATCTGTTTTCTGTACCTTGTAACTGTCTTTCACATGGATATAGAGTGCAATATTTACATAGGATGACTAAGAACGTGCCACAGCATAATAATAGTCATTTGTGCCAAGATTTTTTCTTTATTCTGTTATTAAGCTCTGTTCTTGTGTTCTTAATCTGTTTTATTAATGTTAGTTCCTTCTGGAACTGTGTGTCTAAAAAGCACATGAAGTAATAATTTTCAAACAATTTTTTTCTGCTTAGGGTTTGCTATAATCTTCCACATTCCATTAGTGATAGCCTTCATGGTCCCTTTTCTTGAAGACAGTATGGCTACTTCTGCAGGTTTGGAAGTGTAGCCCTGTGTATCTTTGATTTTCTGCAATACTGCTTGAAAGATAGAATGTCAAGCTGGATGACAGCTAATGAACTGAGTGTTCAATAGTTGGTCACCTTGGTTTTACCAGAAATTGTTCAGCAACAAATTCAAAATAATTGTCTTTGGTGGAATGAGATCACTTGCCTTTTGTGATAGAAGAGTTGCCACTAGTCAGAATGGCAACTCAGACTGGCAGGGGCAAATCTAACCTTTGTGTAGCAAAGTGTTCTGTGAAAAAAAACCTAGTTCCATTGTGGATGAATTCTTGATGAATGTTGTTGATCTCTGCAGCATTGGCCTTGTTGAGGAGTCAGAGGTCTGTTCTTCAGCTGTTGTGAGTTACTACTGATGACTGAATTTGTTGTTTGGTAAGGATTTAGGCATGTGCTTGTCATCATAAAACTATGAGGAATCCTTTATAACTTATCAATGCTTGTGTGGGAAACCTGTTGTTCCATCTCAGGTCAGCAGGAAAATAGGATTTTGGTGCAGTGCTGAACACCTATGCCTGAAGGAGTAAGCACAACACTGTGAATGAGTCCTGAGAGATGCTTGTTAGAGTCTCCTGAAGACTTTTATTTTTCTAGATAAGAGGTTTTCCAAACCATTATGTGCATGTTCCCTGGACCACATGAATCATCTGTGTATGTCCATTTGCAAACAGAGATTGCAGCCGGGAGTACTTTCCTGACTCCAGACACTACAGCAGTCTGCTGCCAGTTCCCAATTCTGCTTGCGAGCAGGGTCTCAGTTCTTACAAGTGCCTGCCTATAAAGAGAGGGAGAGGGCAGGCAGAGGTGAATGGATACTGTGGATAAGTGTTTTTTCAATCACCAAAATATCCAGAGTGGCTTTGGGCAGGAGTGTGTGAGGAAAGGATGATATTGTATCAAAATTCAGAAATATTTTGCTTTGCGGTTGCTGTCATACTTCTCTAGGGGAAAGCATTTCTAGTTGCCTGATGCTCCCATCTTTTTTATACTGACAGAACAGTGTATCTTACTCAATACCAAGACTGATATGGTTCCTAATGGGACAATATCATAATCTTCTTAACTGAATAAACAGAGTCTGCACATCATGTCAGTTTTATGGCCACAGCACATGATGGGAGAGAGAAGTAGACTATACAATTCAGCTCATACATGATTACAAGAAAATGAGGTAACTGAACTTAAATTCTGTTGAGGTACCTTAATAAAACTATAAAAATATTATTGTCTTACTAGTTTTGCCTGACATTGTTCATAATTTTCTTTGGAAATCAGACACTGATTTCACACAGTGAATAATCCATGGGAAAAAAAAGTTTTTATTGGAAAGGCCTGGCAAGCCTAACTAAAACAAAAGATTTAGAAAAGCACACTGATAGAAAATTATACTTCAAAATAGGCTGTTTCATGCACTTTCTTGTGCATTGAGGTCTGATGTTGAAATTTTTCTGGTTTTATAAGTTGGAAGCTTTACGGATAATTGTCACAAACATATTTTTCATCACAATTTCTTTCTTCACAAAAACCATGATGTTTTTACTATGTAGAAGTATAAAAATATACATCAAAGGCAATGACATTACATTGTGGTAGTTACTGTTTTGTGGTATGGCAGCAGTCCTCAATTACTCGTACCAATCAGAAAAAATATCTGTGCAAGAGAAAAGCTCTAGAAGAGGTCTCATGTGTCACTGATTTAAGTTCCCTGTAAATGCAGGCTCTTAGCTCAGAGAATCTAATTTATAAATTTTATAGTTTGTTTTCAACTATAAAGTTGTCACCATCACTCTGTTTTGCCTGATTTGGGGGAAGGGGATGTTGGAGCACTCCAAACCCAGCTCCCCTGGACAAAGAAAGCATTCATACCCATAAATATCCTGAGAGAAATGAGTAAGCGTATTAAGTGATTGGCTGCTGGATTGAAAGGAGTGTCACTATATTCATGGTTAGGTGATGTATTAAGCCCAGTGATGAATTTTGACTGTGTTTCTGACATTGGGTCCTGATTGTGAGATAACCAGGAAACACCTTGTGTGGATTGTGTGGGACTTTGGGTGAACTGGGTGCTGCGCAGCTTAATGCTAGTTGAACTCTGGGGTGATAAGCACAACCAGTAGTAGAAGGTGCTTTAGAACATTATACTCAAATATAGCCTGAAGTTGTCTGGGATTCAGGTAGACTACAGATAAGCTGAAGCTTTGTGGGGAAGGAGGTGTATTTTCTTATGGGTATTTGCTTTACCTAAACATCTGAAAAAAAAGTTACAATTTAGCGGGGTTTATTTTTCCTAAATCAAGAAAATGTAGCTGATGTATCTCTATATAACTGTGTTGTGGTTTAACCCCAATCGGCAACCAAGTACCACACAGCCGCTTGCTCACCCTCCCCCTGCCGCAGTGGAATGGGGGAGAGAACCAAAAACCCCTAAAACCCGTGGGTTGAGATAGAGACAGTTTAATAGGACAGCAGAGAAAGAGAAAATAATAATAATAATAACAACAACAACAATAACAACAATAATAATAATGATAAAAGAATATACAAAACAAGTGATGCACAATGCAATTGCTCACCACCCACCGACCGATGCCCAGCCTGGCCCCGAGCAGCGATCTCTGCTCCCCGGCCAACTCCCCCAGTTTCTATACTGAGTGTGACGCCATATGGTATGGAATGGCCCTGTGGCCAGTTTGGGTCAGCTGTTCTGCCTGCATTCCCTCCCAGTTTCTTGTGCACCCGGCAGAGCATGAGAAGCTGAAAAGTCCTTGGCTAGCGTAAGCACTACTTAGCAACAACTAAAGCATCAGCGTGTTATCAGCATTGTTCTCATACTAAGTTCAAAACACAGCACTATAGCAGCTACTAGGAAGAAAATTAACTAAGCTGAAACCAGGACAAACTGTATCTCTACAGTTATCAGTTTAGGTTTTAACACAGTACTAGAGGAGAAATTGTGAGTTCGAAATGGAGAATGTTTGTATTAGTAAGAGCTGTAAAAATTGTAACTGTCAAGCCACTATATTATAAGACTAATATAATTGGCTAATGGAGGGGGAGGTATTGTTGTATTCAGAGGAAAGCATAGGTAGATGACTAACAGGATTTCTCAAACACTTGCCCTATGACCCATCCTATTTTATCAGTGGCCAGGACACAGAAATGGAGTTTTTTGTCAAGGAAATTATCTGGTGAAACACGCCTGTGAGACACTACCAAGCTGTAGGAAGATTGGCACTGATGATAAAAAAAAAAAAAAAAAAAAAAAAAAAAAAAAAAAAAAAAAAGTTCCTGAGGAATGCAGAAATAGAGCTGGAATAAGAATTTATAGGGACTGTTAATGAAAAGTGAACAAGAATATATACTGTAGACTGAGAATTCATCACATGGAAGAAACAGAGATGGAAGTCTGGATTTAGTATTCCACCAAAGAATGGTTGTGAATTACTAATGTGATCGGGCTTTGAAAAAGGCAAATGCAATCCTAGACAGTTTCAGTTGAAGTATTTCTGATAGAAAGTTGAATAGTCCCTACAATTCACAACTCTCCAGACAGTAAAAGGCCATTTAGGAAGACTGAGAAATACGTTCATGCAATGGTTTCTTTGCATCCCATCTATATTGTAGAGAGAGTTTCTCCGACAACCTTGCATAACTTTTCAAGTGATATCAGGATGAGGTCGCTGAGATCAAGATTTGTATTTATCCAACAACCTGAATAAAGCCCAGGATGTAAGGTTAGGTTTGAAATCTTTCAACAAACTTGTGCAGCCAAATCCATATGCTTTATAAATCCTTGCAAAAACAGATAGAACAAGCATCTGGTTTTGGCACTTGAGTAAATCGATTAAGTTACTCACACATGGGTCAGTTGAGGTGCTTGGTATCCAACAAATCTGTTCGTGGCTGGCTGGAGTGACATGTGCCCTTCTGGAGTGGCAGCTGGAGACACTACTCCTATGTGGGGACAACTGAATTGAGCCCTAGAAGTGGAATTCAGTTCCAGATTCAGACACCTAAATTTAGATGTTCTTCATAGTCAACAGAGCTAGTCAAAAGTCTGGGGGTCTATTCAGCTCACCAAATGCAGATGTCTATTTTAGAGTGATCTGGTAAGTTTATTAGATTCTATTGACTTGATTGACTGGATCTCCCATGACCTCAAGCAGAGTAAGAAGTCTCATGCACGTAGATGCATCCACTGAATCAAGACATTCAGGTATCTGCATCTAGAGGTGAACCATACCACAATAATCACATTCAAATGAGTGAAATCAAAAGAATCACAGACTTTAGGAATGGACAATGCTAATTTCTTTTTTTATTTGTCTGAAATTCAGAAGCAGTTTGCCTATGAGTTTTTTGGCAATGTAGAAGTGATGTTTATTTCGGTGATGAATGAGAAAGTGCTTGGGAAGGGCATCAATGACTATTAAATTTCTATTTTATTTTCTCATTCTTTTTTAGGAACTTTAGGTGAAAGAGAAAAAAAATCATTAAATGATAGTGCAAATTGTGCAATTCCAGTAGCAGAGAAGGGATGTCTCAGACCAGTTCAGTTTAGGAAAGAATTGCCCTGACAACAGACATATAGTTGCTGGGATGTCAGATGAAATGTTTTTCCATGATTGATGTTCAGAACAAGGAAGGATGTCACTGCACAAGCATGGATTTATGAGTGTGACTAATATAGAGAGATGCAGTTCCTTTCTTCAAATTAACACTGCCACATCCAAAGCTTAAATTCGTGCTCAGGTGATGTAAATGCAATTGTGCAGATACATAGCCATTCTATTCACATCAGCACTGTGTCTATCCCTGTCATGATACTGCTCTCACATTTGCTGCTTGCTCTTTTCTCTCAACACTGTTTTGAAAACTATGATAATTACAGTTTTCTCTTCTTACTAGTCATTATTCTTCTGGTTTTATTTCCTTTATCTACATAGGCTTTTTTTCTCTCCCTACCCCCAGTTTTTGTTTTTCCTTCACCCTGCCTGAACTTTCTTTTTTCCTGATTTTATTAAAGCTTAAGGACTGTCTAGGTTGTGAAGACAGTAAATGTGCACCAGCAAAGAAAAAGAGCAGAGAGGGGGGAAAAATGTGCTTCAAAAACAAGATCACTCAGTATAACATTTCTAAGTACAGTTGTTATTCAGAAACAGAAAGAAGGGGATGTGATGTGCTGTATGGTACCCAAGCCAGTGACAGCTGAACAGAATCTAGGGCATTAGATAATATAGGACAACAGAAGAACTTATCTTTGCCTTTGCTTGCTTCCCTTGTTTTCAGTGTGATTCTGCTCTTTCCGTGATAACTTATTTCAGTGCTACAGCTTAAACCCACTGGTTATCTGCAAAAATGGACATTAAGTACCCCTCATTTCTGTTTTTAAGTCTCCCCTTTCTCTGTTCCTCTCTCCTGCTCACTGCAGGGATGAGAAACATGCTTTTTTAATGAAAGTTGGGATTCTGATCTCATTATGTTATTCCAAAAGCTGGTGCCATAATCTCAGTCCTGTAGTGCATAAGCGTTAATCTGGTCCTGCTTGATTTAGTCATGTTTTTGCCTTTTGTGTTTGTTTTTTTCATTAATGGGATAGCTCTATTTTGACATTTAGATGATTTGCAAACCATGAAAAAGCCCTCGCTAGTGCTTAATTCATTTTTGTTCATACATTTTAATTATCTACCCTTCAGCTCATAAATATGAGAACTTTTGAATGAGAGTTCTCTTGCCAGAACTTTGTTGTTGGTTTTGTTTATTTTTTTATTTTGTTTTGTTTTTTAAAAAAGATTAAATAATTAGCAGGATTTTGACAAATGCAGAGCTCTGTTATTTTTTAATTTTAAATTTTCTTGTTGCTATGGCTTGATTTTTTTTTCAGTCTGCACCATTTATTTTAACATTTGAAACAAGCTTTTCATCTGCTGTGATGTGTACCTGATACTAATCAAAAACAATAAATCAAAGGAATAGACTTCTTCCCTTAGAATTTGGTTTTCTTATAAAATGCTGGAAAATCTGATCAGTAAAGTTATACAGAAACTATGCTGTGCTTCTCACTGGCAAGAGTCTTTCAGATTTAGCAACCACTTGTCTTCTTAATGATAATTCCTGTTTATAAACACACGCACAGCAGGTTGGGGGATATTTACAGCTCTACATTTTTATGATCTCTATAGTCACGTAGATGAGCTTGTTTACAACTCTGAACTAAATAGGACTAGTAATATTTGTGAAATTCCTCTCTCTGAAAAACTGCCTGAACAAGTAGATATGGCACTGCCCCAAATCCAGGAGGTTTGCTTTCTTTTTCCAACTCCAACACTTTTAGTCAATTCACTTACTTTCTGCTCTCATCCTACTTTCTTATTTAAGCTGTATATTTTTACAAAACTAGGACTGTCCTTTTCCAGTGGATTTTTAAAGCATGTACCTCTGAAGTGCAGGGCCTCCTGAGCTAACAGCCCACAGAGAAGTTGGGAGAGTATAGCAACATTACAGTAGCACTGTGTGCTAGATAATAAACTCGGGGTTGTTCATATCCCAGGTAAAACCTGGAGAGTTTAAGCTACTCTATAGAAAGGAGCAACAGCACCACCACCAGGTGTTGAAAGAAAAGAACAGTTTTAGAAGATTCAACCTGGAGGATGAAACTAGGATAAACCAAAATGGAAGAAGAAGCCAATGGGCAGCTCTGGCTCATTCCTGCACTCAGCCTTTCTTAACTGGCTACTGGTGCTTCTGCCAGATGACTCTGTTTATAGGTACTGTGGATTTGTAAGTGACTTGTTTTTAAAGGTTTAAGACAGTGTGAATTTGTCTTCCTGGGCATGAAAGTGGGCATATAAGGGAGGCTCAGTGTTCTGCTGGACACCTAAGCTTTTTGCAAAGGGATATCTCACTTTCTGAAATTATTTGGTTTTTTTTTTTCTTGTTTGTTTTTTTT
>VZTL01021809.1:22751-45956 GCA_013400535.1 Scopus umbretta
TTCCCTTTTTTAAATTTTTTTGTTTTTTTTTTTTTTTTTTTGTTTTTTTTTTTTTTTTTTTTTAATGTGACTCTAAGTATCTTAGGCTGGTTTTCTGGAACTTCAAAACAACATTGTAATCTGAAAGGTAACAAATTAACAGTAGAAATAAGGTTTTAAGATGTGAAGAGTCTCTCTTAAATGAGGACATTGTATTTTTCCTCAGTTCGAATTAGGCTTATGAATCAGAACGGCAACACTCATATAACTTGAACTCTAATGCAGGTTTATAACCAATAATATCAAATGTTTAAGTAGCACAGAAAACCAAACCAACATCTGGAACCATGGTATTCAAAATTTTCTCCCACTATCAGCTCTACCCTTGCTGCTATTCTGTTTGCTCTTCAGCCTCACCATACATTTCCATTTCTTCTTCTTCTTCCACTATTTTTGCTACAGTCCGTCTCTCACCACCCTCTTTTCTCCTTTTCTCTTCCCCTTTTTGGCACCCTGCTAATGCCTCTCTTCATTCCAGCAGTCTCTCTACTGATGAACTGACTGGCAGATTTTTTTCCCTGAATACTCCAGACTGCTCTGTTCCGCACAGCCAGCTATCGTCAGTATGTTCTCAAGTACTACATGCTGGGTGCCAATGTATAATCTGTGCAAAAAATACCATTTTGTTTTCTGTTTTATATAGACTGAGAGTGGAAAAGGCAAAGGATTTTCAGAGGTCTGCCAGTTTCACTGGGACAGTGTTAAATATTAGCAGAATGCCTTCTGGACTTGATTTGATGATGCTTACCCTTTTTTCATCCAGAAGTTTTTGAAACTGTCACACTTTTGGGGGCATAGAGCTTCACATTACACAGAAAGTTACAGCACACTCAGTGATGCAGAAAGAGCCCAGTATTTTTTTTTTTTTTCTTAAAGTTTGAGTCTTCTCATTTTGCCTTCCTAAATATAAAGTACATTGGTGTTAGTGCTATTGTTACTCATTGCCTACAGTATCTGTGACAGCACTACTAGTTTGACCTTCAGATACTGCAACTTTCAGGATTTAACAAAAGCTATCCTTTTCTTTACATTTTTTCTTTCCTCCAAATCACCATCTTTTCCTGGACCTTGGATTTTTTTCATTTTTTTTTCTTTGTTCCTTTTTACTTTGATAATTGAACTTATCTTACATACTAATATTAAAGTGACACAGTGAATTGCTTACAGTGTCTCTATCACTGAAATGATAGAGACTAGAGGAGCAGGCTAGATTCATGATGTAAGTTATCAAGATTCCTTTTCTTTTGTCATATTTATAAAAAAAAAAAAAAACAACCCAGTCATTCAACTCCTTTGTTGTGACTCAGTCTTTTCAACATTTATTTCCATCCATTGTTGCAGAACCTACAATTTCCATTCTTCATGAAGGCAGAACAGACACATTTAAAACCTTACTTGATAGCTTTGTAGTTGGTGGCTGAAATTTTTGGAGCTGTCTTTGAGATCCTAATATCCAATTCCCAGCAGAATGACTGGGCATGAGGCTTCTGTAAAACTATCTGTAGTTTTACAGATACCAGTCTATATATGAGTGAGAAAACTCAGCTATCACACTGAAGTTTCAGAACAGGTTGATGGTTCTTGAACAGAAAGACACCACTGTGGGGTTGATTTCACATTTCCTTTAATCCATAGCTTTGGACAGTTTAGTGAGGTGATTGATGGAGAAGGACTGTGTGTCAATTTGGTTTCTGAAGCATCTTCCTTTGATGTTTACTTTCTCAGATAAAAAAGAGAAGAAAAGATACAGAGGACTGAGGTTGCTAACTTGGGGCTGCTCACAAGGTGCCTAGAATTACACTGATGTGTTGCCAAAGTATTTGTCATGATACAGCATTTTGTGCCCAAAATAACTTCAGCTTTTGAATCAGCACAAGGTCATGTAACAGTACAGTACACTACCATGACAATAGTAATAATAAAATTGAAATTGAATCCTCCCTTAAGGAGAGGTACTCACTTAAAAAGCCAGTCTCGCATTAGATCAAGAAAAGATAAACAATAAACATGCAAAGAGCCTCCTCTTCAGATACTAGTGTCAGGTGCAGTCCTGATTTGGCAGAGATGTGAACAAGCTGACTGGTTCTGTCTTTTTCCATTCAAATGACATGGTAGCTGCACCAAATCACGCATATGCTGAAGTTCAGTTTAAAATAAAAGTCATGACATCCAGATGGGTCTGTAATTTACAAAACCTGATTGCTGCATGTTTATTAAAGAATTTGGAGGTCCATACAGAACTTTATTAAATAAGTAATTGATGATAATCAATGCCATTTTGTAGAAATGGGGTCCTCTAACTGAGTTTCTTAAAGTGAGTCAGGACAAGAATTATCACATTATATCTGCTGTCTATTAATCAAAGAGAGAATACAAGTGAGAAAAGCACTTTTGCTTAGCATTTTACTTAAGAAGTAGGGTGAAAAATTGCATTGTTGTATGTTGAAAAGGACTAATTCTAGAGCTTCTCTACAGCCCACTCCCATGAATAGTGTAAGGCTGACACATTGGGTGCCAACATGTCTACTCTCTGTAATTCCTTTAATATTAGCTCTCCTACACACTCTTCAGAGATGGTTCTAGGATCATCATAATTTTCACTTGCCACATTTAAGATAATGTATTTCCTTCTTCTATCATCATAGAAAAATGAGAAATTCTTTTGGGAAGAGTAATAAACAATACTAGTCAGTATGGTTAATAGCTTAGTTAATTGTTTTGATTAGCTCTGGGTCTTTGCAATGAAAGAGATTATTATCTCTGCATAGCACTTCATTTAACTTTGACACCATATTCACGTATCAGTGTTCAGTGTAATTTAGTTAAGTGTGGCTGGGCTTCTTTCTTCCTCTATCAAAGCTAAATAGATGGCACTAGAGATTTTTGCAAGAACTTTTGTCTGCCTCAGGCTCCATCACTGCTCTGCAATGGCAAGCAGCCATAAATTCAACTCAACTGGCTGCTTATGGGTTCATCCTACAGAATCCTTAGGATGCTACTGTGCTAACAGTACCTTACTCGGGAGGAACACTTCAGGAAGAGGAAGTGTAACCAGGTTACTCCTGATTCTCTGAGTACAAGAACATCAGGAAAACAACAGCAACTTCTTAATTGCAGCAGATCAGTGCTTCTGGAAGACCAGGACAGCCATAGGTGTTTATGAGAGTATCTCAGCTACTGGGATCTCAGCCTTAGTTTTTTAATTGCCTGCTTTCTGTTGTAGTTTGTGTCAGTCTGAATAAGTTATGCAGGATGGGAATATTATTTAGTGGGGGACAGAATGAAAAAATTCAGCACTTCAATACACTAAAAAGCCATGCACCTAGCACTAACCTTGTTTCCATCTGTTACAAGTACACTGACTTTTACAGGTCTGGAATTTTACACAGAATTCTGTTGTAAAAAGGCAGGTTAATGAGATTGTCCTTCTACTAAAAGTCCTTTTTCCTCTAGGAGAGTTCAGCAGGAAACAAAATTCAAATGTGTGTGTATATTTATATTTATATTTATACTTATATTTATTTATTACAGCCTTCAGAGTGCCACAGCTGAATTAATCTAGACTACTGAATCTGAAAGAAATTTGTTACTGAGGGAGGAAAGTGGGCTATTTTGAGGATACGTCAGATACCATGGAGGGTTTATGATGACTGCTGCAACCATAATTTAGAATACTCTGTTTTTTCTGGTCTTCACTTCAGGGCTTTTTCATATTACCTCTAAGTCTATCTAAGTCTATGGAGGTAATGAAATAGGGCGGGTATGATTACTTTCCGTAAGTGTCTTCCCTTGACTGTGAACTTGAATCAAAGGCAATAATAAGTGTACTAGCTATGTTGAGTAAAGTCGGGTGAATTTAAAGTACCTGAAGAACAGCCTCAGTATGTCTCCTGATTGGGTAAAGTGGATATACTTAGCCTTGTATCATAGACATCTATAATGCATTTTTGGCTCATTCTGGTCTTACAAAACCAAACACTGGTTTATTTATGCTGTAACTTTGATTCACTATCAGTTCAGAAGGAAATACAGAGCAATTGACACTGCTGTGTACAGTTTGTATTTTTGTTTCAGTTTTTATCTGAATTTATTCCAAATTTTTTTTCTTCCCTGTACCCATCACAATCTCTCAAATATGGTTTACATTAAAAAAGACAAAACAAGCTAATGTAGTATAAAGGAGAAAGAACCATGATACCTTGTTTTTGACAGTCATATTTTCCAAATCTCAAGTGAAAGTGAAACATAGCATGCTTCACATGGCACTCCATCATTAAATAAAGAAGTTCTAATGAAAATAATTGAGCAATGGCTGCCCTTTTTCTGTCATTTCTGTATGGACCATTAATTCTGGAAAGTCTGTGTAAGAGTCTCTATTATCAAATTCACAAAGATAATTAAGCATTAATCCTACATAAGTAGCTCATTATTTTTAAACTCTACTTCTTTTATGACCAATAGGTTGACTTAGAGGATCTAAAAGGGTGCTTCTTGGGTTTTAATGAGTGAAAAACTTTACATTAGAACTGAGCAAAAGATGACAGAGTCCTGTCAATGTGTTTTAATAATGCTACTCTTAGCACTTAATAATTAGAAATTTCTCTAAGAGAAACATTTCACCTTTTTATCTTTTTCTTTTTGGACTAAAGAAATAATAATCCTCCAAAATATCATTAAAAATTTGTAGGAATTAAAATTGGAGATATTTCAGCAATAATTCAGTGCCAGCTGAACTACCTGCTTATTGAATGGGTTATTGACAATAAGGCATGTAAATGGCTGACCTTGCTGTTTGTTTTACTGAAGTTGTTAGAAGTGTGTCATACAAAGACTAGCTGAAGTACATCTAGTAAATCAACTAAACTCAGGAATTCTAGTACTGATGCAGTCATCCTTTCTGAAATGTACCTTAAAATTAAATCTTTCTGAATGGGCAGAATTAAGAGTTGAAGTCTTATCACTGCTCAGTTTATGAAAGTCAATTTCTACTGAAGAGTTGTTTAGAAGTTGTAAAACAAGTATCCTGAAGGTAACTTTTTCTTTCTGTGCCACCTGTAGATGAGACTTGTTTGGTTTTGAGTTTGTTTGGGGTTTTTTTTGTATCTGGGATCAGCTGCTGGAGAACAGCGCTGATGCTGCCGCTGTTCCACAGCCCCCAAGCAGTGTAAGCAGAGCCAGGGGGTTGCAGCAGCAGGTCCCATCCATCCAGTAATCATCAGGCATAGGTGTCCTGTCCGAGGTCAGTCCTGGAAGTGCAGTCACCAAATGTGGGCCAGGCACATCTACAGCATCTCTGGGGCTGGAGGCTGAGTGAAAATGGGGCTTCTGGGCCCCTGGGGTGAGATGACAGGGACCTAGAAAAGACTGGCCAGGTTCTGACAGCAGCAGTTATGAATAGATGAAGCAGAATGGCAACAGGTCAAGATGTTGATGTGAGGTGACTTACATTGATACGGCTTAACTTTCTTACCCTCCCAAAAGAGGGTGGCTGCATCCCAACAGGGTACAGTACCCAACAGGACCAGGCATTAATAGCCCAGGCTAAAAATTTAATAGTACTTATGACTGCACACTAAAGCTTAGGCTAGAAAACCAGCCCTGTTTCATTTACTAATATAAATGTGGCCAACCATGCCAGAAGAAATCTACTTCAATAATATTATTTTAGATTGAAAAATGTGTGCAGTTGAAATCAGCATCTGAGCCTGGAACCCTGTAGAGAGAAATTAAAGATCCTAACAATACGCCTTTGTAGACAAGAAAAATCCAGCATAGTTCTTAAATATTGAATTAATTCTTTCAGATGAAATTTCTGATCAGCATTGATCATTGGGTTATTTAAGGAAAACCTCAGATGAATATGATTTTCCTCAGAGAAACCCTTTTGAGAACCTTCAGCCATCAATTAAAAAAATGGAGGTGTTTTAAAGTGATTTCAAACAAATTAAATCAATCTCCTGCCTTGAAACTCCAGCTTTGTGTGTGAGTGCCTATCTATCAGTATGTGCAGGTATATAGATACGGATCTGTGTAAACTTACTGTGGCAACTCAGACATTTTAGCGTTCTGTATACTGTAAAGGCAATCAAATGCATGTATTTAAATTTGATGAATGTATTATCAAGGTATTAGGATTATGGAGCTATGTCCAATGAAGCGGACTTTTCTGTTTCACCTACTAAACCTTTCAATTTTGCCTAAGACTAGAAGGACATAATCGATTTGGTCTCCTAAAATCATCATAAAATTGGATGCTAAGACTTCTGAAATGTCTTTACCAAAAGTGAGAAGAAACTCACCTATAGCAATAACATGAGCATCTTGGGAAGTAAATAATTTTATTAGAATGCTCCTTAAAAGCTGATAATTCTATTGTACACAGAGATCACCCAAAGCAAATGGTTAGCAAGTACAGTTTTGCATATCTTTCGTGTTTCTGTGGGATTTCCAACTATGTTACCTAAATCATCCCAGAACAACTATACTAGATTGGCTGTGATCTTGATAAAGTTTATTTTAAGTCACAGTAGATGCCACAGAGTGCTTAAATATGACTGAGACTTGCATAATTTGATTTTCACAAATCCTTCCTAGTTGTCATGGTTTAACCCCAGTCGCCAACCAAGCACCACAGAGCTGCTCGTTCACCCTCCCCTCCACAGTGGGATGGGGGAAAGAATCAGAAAAAAAAAGTAAAACCCATGGGTTGAGATAAAGGCAGTTTAACAGGACAGGGGCAGAAGAGAAAGTAATAATAATATTAACGATAAAAGAATATACAAAACAAGTGATGCACAATGCAATTGCTCACCACCCTCTGACAGATGCCCAGCCCGTCCTCCGGCAGTGATCGCTGCCCCCCGGCCCACTCCCCCCAGTTTCTATACTGAGCGTGACGCCATATGGTATGGAATAGCCCTTTGGGCAGTTGGGGTCAGCTGTCCTGGCTGTGCGCCCTCACAGCTCTTTGTGCTCCTGGCAGAGCATGGGAAGCTGAAAAGTCCTTAACTGGTGTAAACACTACTAAGCAACATCAAAACCAACTAAACAACTAAAAACATCAGTGTGCTAGCAACATTATTCTCATACTAAATCCAAACACAGCACTATGCCAGCTACTAAGAAGAAAATTAACCCTATCCCAGATGAAACCAGGACATTAGTAAAGACCAGGTTTTGTTCATTCCAAAACTAGACTACTTTGGGATCAAATTTTCAGCCAACTTTATAGATTTTTTTTACTTTATGTGGCTACTCATAACCAGGCATTTCACTGGGTAACTTGAAAAACTTAAATTTTACTGAAAGATGATACTAGTTTTATTGTATTACCCAAAAACTGTATGACAGATATGTGCTGTGAGAGCTTGGAAACAGAATCTCTAAAATTTGCAAAAACATCTTTATTAGAGCATGATGTAAACCACTGTCCATATCTTTTGGTAGTTTATCATTTTCTTCTTTTGAGTCTGAAGGTCAGATGTCTTGAAGAAATTTTTCTGTGACAGGTTAACAAAGATGATGGTTTCTGATGAAGGACAGTATTCTGTAGAGTGTATAGTGATTTAAAAGCTTTTGGCTCACATGCTCATCTGTTATCAATGATTTCCACATCGGTATCAAGAAACAGGCTCTTAGATTCAGAAAGTTGAGGAGTCTGAAGTGAAGGTGAATGCAAAATCTCTCTGTTCTGCTCAGGAAAGATAATCATTTTATGATAGCAATATGTTATATCTGTCTTACAAAAGCTCCAATTTAATTAACTAGAGTATTATCACAATTTAATTAAGAAGCGTATTATCAGCAAATATCTACTAAAACACAAACCCAAGCAATCCTTTAGAGTTGAAAGAAGAAAAAAAGATGTGTTGTTTCCGGTAGAAGCTACACAGCAACGTTTCCAAACAGTTAAATGAGTCAATGTTTCATTCAATAGTGTATTGTTTACACCAAGAACAAAAATGTAAATGTTTTGAATCCAATGAGGGAAGTTTTCTTCAAGTCAATGAAAAGTAAAAAGTAAAAGCTTAAATGAAAACGTGTAGTTGGAGCTGGCAAATCATATATTTGTTTTTTTAATCTTTCCATCATACTTAAAATATTCTGCTAAATATTTACTGCATTTGCATTTCATACAGCTTGGTGAATCATTGTCCTACAAGAGGGATAGTTCTGTAATGGATTGCAAGGAAATCACAAATACAGGCAACTTACAGTGGATGAAGCTTGACTAAATATTTTAGTGAAAGAAAGATCTTGTTCGCTGATAGTGTTTCAGTTTCATCAGGGCAAACAGTAGATTTGTTTCACTTAGTTTTTCTCTATTCAGAATATGTTCCGTCACTTAATTCAAGTGTTTGTACGCTTAAACTTGCCCTGTCCCTGAGAGGGAAATTAATCTTCCAGGCAGTGAGGAGTGACCTGAGTAACCCTAGGGAGCAGAGAACTTGACACTAACCAGTTGAGACTAGTAGTAATCTCATGCTGTGCAGAAGGTCTAAGAGAACAGTCTGCAAGGTTAATGTGTTAGTACTTCAAGACAGTGTCCTAGGAAAAAAAAAGTGGATAATTAACTCACCCAGAGCCACAGGCTATTTTGTGTTTCTACTGTCATTATGATGATAGAGATAGACTTAACAGACTGTCTCTTTTGAGAGTCTGTGCTGTGATGAATTATAAGGACTCAAATCAAAACAATGCTTGCCTGTGAACTTAATGCAGTTAAACAGCAGTAGAGCAGGGGGATGTTCTGAAACTTTTCCCTGATGAACTGTTTGTGTCTCCTGGTAGCAGAAATGGTAACTTTGCTTAATGTGCTGCTTTCCTAGCATCAGTGAGAAAATACACAACAAATTTACAATTTATGTTATTATCAATGCTAATGATTATATCCACAGAAGTTTTTGTTATTGTGGTTGTATGCTGGGATGAATCTGCTGTTTTAAATTGGAACAAAATTTTACGTAAAAGAATAAAAGGCTAAGCTCCTTAAAAAAAGACTACAGTTTTTCTTTAAGGAGAGTCTAGAACAGAGAGAAATAAAATACTAAGCTGCTTTGTTTCTACTAATAGGGACACTAGAATTAAAAAAAAAAAAAAAACCCTCAGCCCTCATTGTATTCCCTTCTTAAATATTGAGTTGTTTCAGCAACCGCTATCAGCTGTGGAGTCTTTAAAAAAAAAAAAAAAAAAAGTGAATCTTGTAATTTGTTTTATTTATTGTGTGTATGATGCTGCCAAAGGAGACTTTGAGTGGTGTAGAAATTAAATGTTACCAATATTCTGGTGACAACAGGACCGTTAGGTCCTTCTGCTGATAAATGTAATGACTTTTGAATTAGCAGTTGAGAACTCTGTCCTGGATAAAAAAATTAGCTTTATCTCAGTCCTGTGAAGGCAGAAGTAGTGCCAGCATTCTCACATGAAAAAGCTCCTCCTCTTCCTTATTAGCTGCCTTCCTTAAACAGTTCTGTGTATTTCAATGTGCAGCAAGGGCAAGATAGGACCAAACTTGACTTAGGCAAACTCAGCTGTTATTTGGAGACTTTGCCATGTCTCCCCCACCCAGCAGCCTGGAGAGCCAAGCTGGTTGCTGCCAGCTGCCCTGAGAGTTACAAGAAACAGTGGCCTCAGCTGACAAATGGGTGAAGTCACTTGCCGTTATGGCAAATGGTGTTTCCATCCTTTTCACTTCTTGGTTAAGAGCAAGCCTACTTTTTCAAACCTCTACAAATTTTATGTCTTTGTCTTTCTGACTTCTCTTTCTGTGGCAAAAATGGCCCATCCTGGGGCAGCAAAAATTCATTTTTGCCTGCATGGTTGGCAGAGTATTCTCGTTTCTCTTGGCTAGCCATCTTGAACTAGCTTTTCACATCAGCATGTCACAGCTCCTAGCTCAGCTGTTCAAAGATTTTTCTTCAAATGTAGCAAGTATTCAATCACAACTGTCTGGTCTCCTAGATTGCACTGATTAACTGCAACCCACTTCTTCAGTACACTACCAGACCTGTTTAGTCATTTTGTAATGGTAATTATATAGTTTATGCAGAGCCTGACACTCACATACATTTTCCATGTCATGCTGTCAGTGTCAGACAAGTATATTGAGTTTGAACTGACCCTTCCTTACTGACAGTTCTTATCACAACTAGCTAAGCTTTAATTTCTTATGAGAAAATAATATATCAAGAAACATTTCCAGAAAGCTGTAGGACAAATAATGTAAAATAAATACAGGTCAGGTTCTCCCATTACTCCCTATGCAAAGCTGCTTCATTGATTTGTGAGAGATTTATTATAGGATAATCTGTTTTATAAAATAATCGCCACCAAAAAATATGTAGTAAAGGTATTGGTCACAGACTGAAGCTTTAAAAAATGTGCATTTCTCCCAGGCAAGAAAAAGAGAAAAAAGTGAACAAATAATTCAGCATATGTGATTCACTCAGTGTGTACATATATATCATGTACATTTAATTTTCATCTTTTGATATCACTTTTGAGAAGGAATTAGTCTACTGTAGATGATAGTGCCCTATGTATCTTTATCTTTGCATTTCTAAGAATAGGATTTTTTTACAGCAGTGGAAAAATGTGTACTAAAGCCAAATTCATCCTGTTTAACCAATCACCAAAATATCCAGCTTTAATACTCTTTATGTAGAATACATTTTGTTTGCTTTTTCATTTTACACTGAATAATGTTGATTGAATAATAAAAATAAATTAATAGGTTTGTTCAGCAAAAGAAGCAAATAATCTTTCGGCTATCACTTCTTTCCACAATGGTTATTGGCCAAATCTTCCACTGATCAATGTGGAATGGCATCACTTGGATTTCACTAAGATTTTACTTGTTTTCCTTCAGTGTCTGAAACAAATAATATGTATAAATCAATGGAGAAAATAGAATTCTGAAAATGTTCCTTTAACCTGAGGAACATGGTGATAAAGTTCCCATCCCTCTTTGTTTGGCAAGGTTTTCTCAAAGTCAAAGCATTAAGAGGTTGGAATCATAACAGAAGATAACTGGATGCTTTTTTCCTCTTAAGAAGCTGTGATGTATGTTTATAATTTAATTTTGTGAAAAATCCTTTATTTTTGGTTTGCTATTGAATTATTTCTCAGGCACAAAATGGAATCACTTTGTCCTCATGTCTTGCCTTATTTAAAATAAATAAATAAATAAATGTTTGTATTTGTCATTCTCCACGGTGCTTTTTTCAGTAAACTGGCTTCTCCTGAGTATTAACATGTACCTCTGGATGGTGCTACTGATGAAGAGAACTGCAGCCTAAAAAATACAGATTTCCAATTGTCCATAAGGGCAATGAAGATAAAAAGCCTTGAAGAGACCACAAATTTATAGCATAATGCAAGGCGTTAGTTTTATGTGTTGCCTTGTTTGTGGGGCCATAATTACACACTGATTACAGCTAGGAAAAAAAGTCTCTTGTCCTCCATCCTAAATAGTAATTACTGTGTTACTGTGTTTCACTCCCGTCCCTTTATTTTACTCTTTCTAAACCTTATCAGATCTATTTTACATTATACATAGCTTTTGGAAAACATAAATTACAAAATATTGTTTACATTGTTTACAGTAATGGTCATCTTATGAATTATATATCAGCTATTATATATAACTAACTAATTAACTTAGCATAACTAAGTGCATGTACCCATGAGACTGAGAATGTTAAAATGAAAGGCCTATCACAGCTTCCCTGAGCTACATGATCTAGGTTGTGTTTGAATTTCTATCCCTTCAGGTGTCCTCTCTTCGATTAAAGTAAAATAGAGAATGTTAGAATTGGTCTACTGTGAGGAAGAAATCAGTCTACTGTAACAGAAAATAGTGCAGTTTGTCTTAAAAAAATAAAATTCTTGCCCTTACCCCTCTGGCATTCTCATATTACACCAGATTTTGAGAAGAAATTGGAGGGGCTGTAAATCACCCTTACTCAATTGACTTCCATTGGAACTTAACTGATCTAGGCCAGCAAAGAGGTCAGTGCTGAGAGCTCCGAATGCTCTCAGTCATGAAACAGGTCACTTGCAGATCATTAGGCTGGCTTAAAAATGATCTTACAAAAGTACATTTTGGCTTTTCTTTCTGTTTTTTAAAACTTTTGTATCCACTGAGGTCACAGTGAGCTCGCTCACTGTTGGTTAAAATGTTTGAAACATATTTAGAAAAGGACCAAGATTTTTACCACCACTTTCCATCAGTAATTTTTTTTTTTCCTGCCACTGTCACAGAACTCCAGCCTCATGGGAATGAGTGAAAAAGTCTTAGTTATACAATTCTTGCAGTAAGTGATATAGTAGTTGCAACAAAAAACACCCAACCAGGCAACACTTTATGTATTGTACCCCTGTTTATGTAACATGTCCTTAAAGATGCAGATAACTTACATGATGAGGTCAAATCTAGTAATATTTTCCATGCAAATCCACCTGGATTTCTGTTTGCCTTGAACTGTTCTTAATCACCTAAGAAATCAACAAAAGGCCCCATTGTCAGAACTCTTGTTATCCAAACCTGCCTTTTGGGTCTGGAGACAAAGTGAGAGGGGGATAATTTTTCACCTGGGATGCCCCCAGAGCTCTCTCCCACATGAGCTCAGTCTAGGCTTTTGTGGGTTTCCACACACTCATCTGCATGAGCACATGTGCCTGTACATATCTGTATGTACATAGGCAGTTGAGATTGTTCAGTAGCATTGGCTAAGACTTTTTCGGTACAGTGGCATCTGAATATTAGATCACAGGGTATTTCAAGTTGGAAGGGACCTCAGGAGATCTCTAGTCCAACATCGTGCTCAAAACATCAGTCTGAGGTTGGATATGGGTGATTCAGGATTTTATCCAGTCAAGTTTTGAAAACCTCCAAGAATGGAGAGACACTGCCTGTCTTCTTTGGGAAGCCTGCTCTGCTGCCTGAGCATCCTCATTGGAAAAATTTTTTTACCAGTCTAAACCTCTTATTTCAAGTGATGCCCATTATGTCCTGTCTTTGTGTCATACTCCATTGTGAAGAGCCTGGCTCCATCTCCCAGTTGCTTTTTGGGAAACTTGACCCCAAAGCAATTTCTTCTCAAGGCTGAACAAACCCATCTCCCTCAGCGTTTCCTCACAGGGCATGTGCTCCAGTGCCTTGAACATCTCAGTGGCTCTTTGCTGAGCTTGCTCCAGTTTATTGATACATTTCTTATATAGAGGCGCTCAAAACACATTTGCACATCTAATGCAGTGGTAGAACATTTAAATGGTTTTGAGAATTTTCCCATCAGTCTGTACTCTAAAGGTTATGATATAAGTTATAAGAATAAGGAGAAATGAAACAGCCTTGGTAAAATGAGATCAAACTGCACTTGATAAATTGGAACATGAACTGCACAAGATTGTGGCATTCTGCAGAGGCGTTTTGATTTCTCCAAAAGTGTACCTATAATTATAAAATGTGTTGTAAGAAAGTAGATGGAAGCATTTAGATTTTGTTCAAGATCAGGTAAAAAATTACTTTTGACCAGTCTTAGGTTACTATAATAGGCTTATGATAACATAATCATTATCACAGGTGGTCTTTTCTTTCAAAGCAAGAATCAGAATACCTAATAAATTCATGTCCTTTTTAATTTGATTTCAGAATGCATGAGAACAACCAAGCAGGTGCTCACTGTCTCAGTGTTACAGTGATATGTACAAACTACTAAATATTTGCTTTTTTGGGATACATTTTGCCAGTAGAAATCACTGATGAAAACAAAACTTCAGGCTCAGAATACTGTTACAAGATTGTACAGTGAACTGCAAGTCTGAAGCCTCTCTGTGCTCATAACAATTCATGCTAGGGGCTTTGCTGATATAGATATGTAAAATATGACAATGTGAGTACCTCCTATCAAGAGAAAGCCTGTGCTTTAACAGTACTTTGTATATTTATTGTGTTATTATTACTAGTGTACTACCACCTAAAGGAGAGATTTGATTATTTTATTCCTGAGAAAGTGCTTAATCACCAAGATCTTTAAGGAAAAGATGAATATCAGATGTCTATATTTTGTGCTAAACTCAATGTAAATTTGGTGTACTTGATACATTTGTTGGATTCATCTCCTGCAAGAAATTTAACTTGTTTTTACTGTGAATTCTAGATGGCCCTTGGCAGAGGGGAAAGGCCCTCAAATCTTCAAAGTGGCTCTGTTTGTAGCTGTGTGAAATAATAGAACTTCAGATACTTTGGTAAAGTTTTGAGATTTAAAGGTGTTTATGTAGTTAAGGATGTTCTCAACTACTTTTTAACATTAAATGCCTAAATTGTACTGTAAGGACCTTTATATTCTTCTGGGTGGAGTTTGTTGGTTACTCACAAGCATCTTGGTCAACACTAATTTAGCATGTCTCAGCCAAGATAATTCTCAAATTTGCTGCAAAAGCTCTGACAGCATGTCTTCTATCTCTTACCTCCAAAATACCATCTCCAGACAAGTTTCTTGCTCCTCTCCCCTTCACTATTTGTGGATAATTGTCTTGATTCACGCAGCAGGAGCAAGTAGAGCAAATCCATTCTCTGTATCTGATCTATGAGGGAATCAATGAAGGAACTTTTCTTCAAGATTGTGATAGTCACCATTTTGCCCCGGTGAGGATGGGATATGTGCAGCTATGAGAGTGCTGCCAATGGAGTGTGTGCAGCAAAGCTGATAAAGGAATAAACCCCCTTAATGTCCCTAATTTAACAATGAAGCCAATCAGTTCTAATTAGTTTGTGATTAAAGAACTAGCTATCTTCTAGGTTGTGGGAAGAGTAGTGTTTATGGGTAAACCGTCTTCCTGTTCTAGACTGAAATGCCCATCCAGAAGCCAATTGTCCCTGTCCTGTTCATGGCATCAAGCGGTCCATTAACTAGCTGCTTAGTTCTAATTTATGTTGCTCTTGGTCTTGCTCTGGAGAAGCACCTTTAATTAAAGTAGTGGGGAAATTACAGATTTTCACCTGTTGAAAGTCTTGTGTTTCAGCTGTTGTCTACACAGCTTGCAGAACAAAGTGATATTTCACTGTCTCCGGAAAATCACATAGGTTTACTTTGAAGGTAATACATGATAAAATTATAGCCTATAGCAATTCAAAGCTCTTGAACACACTTTTCCCATTCTGACCATCAAAAATTACTTTTTGTCTTACAGAAAAGTGAAAAAAGGAAACAAAAAAGTATTTAATTTTTTATGACACTGTAACATTTTTTCCTACTGGTTACATTAAGTGAAATCAGCTATTTATTTTCCTCATCATGCCCTACTTCTTGCAGTGTGACGGGATCATTAAAATGGAACACAGCAGGAAGAGACAGTGGATAGGGCAAATGGAAAAGTTAATGCAACATTTTGTTCAGCTTTTAATATTGTAAAAAGTTATTATTCGATCTTTTGTATGCTTAAATTGGTAGTTGTCCCTTTGCCGTGAAAAGTATTCTTTCTTTCCCTTCCTTTTCGGTTGCAGTTGAAAAAAATCCTCCCACTGTTTCTTCCTGAAACAACCACTCTATTTCCACATATATACTCTGTCATGAGTACTTCTATCTTGTTCAGCTCCAAAAATTTCCTCTTGGAAGTTTGATACTGTGAATACAGACCCAATAGTAACTCATAGTGAAATTATTTTAAGATTTATTATTACATTTATTTTCATTTTACATTGTTTTTCATTGCATTTGTCTTGAAATCTTTTTGCATAATTGTCTCCTTAGCAGTAACATGCTGCCCTGTGAATTAGTCTAAATATGATATATATACTCATAGCTATGGTTGGTCCTTGCAACAACTGTAAGAAAACATAGCAACTGAATTATTGTTTTGCTGGATCTGAGTCTCTATCCCCATAGTAGCTGACTAAACAGTAGATAGTATGTGGGATAGTGTTTTAAACTAGCAGTAGGCTTCATCTGAGGACTGCAAAGTTGTCACACAGACCTGCAGCAAAATGTGATGAAAGAGCACTGGGATGATGACAGAGTAAGCAAAGGAAAATGATACAGGCTACTGAGGATGAGCAGGAGGGGTGGGATGGATGGGCTGGTGGCTGAGGCAATCTCAGGTCTTGGGTTAAGAGAGTGACTCCCAGGAGTGAGTGGAGTATGTGGGGACAGAGAAGCTAAACAGTGGAGGAGAAACCATTCTCCAGTGGAAATACTGAACACCTGTTGGGGTTTAACCCCGATCGGCAACCAAGCACCACACAGCCGCTCACTCACCCTCCCCCCGCCCCGGTGGGATGGGGGAGAGAACCAAAAAAANGTGAGTTTATTCAAGACTTCACAAAAGGGATATTTTGTTCATTGAACTTCATTTAAATTCAAGGTTAGCAAAAGACTAATCCTTTTTTTTTAGTTGGGATTTATCTTGCATAATACTAGTTCTCTAGGAGTTAACTATGGAGTCTAAGCTAGTCACAGAAGAAAGTAAGTTCAGAAGGGCACTTTAATACATTTTCTTAAATGCTTTTTTTCAGGGAGGGTGAGTGAGTGTTCCCCTTGGAAAAAAAAAAAAAAAAAAAAGCTTTCTTTCAGTTAGACAATTAACCGTAAGGTCACTGAAGCTGCATGAGATGCATCCTGCCTAAGCAACTAACTGCAAGGAAATACCACAAGCTGATGAAAGCTTCTTTTTCAGGAGCAACAGAGTTATTGAATACTTGATGTGAAATCATGACGTCAAAACACTTAGTCTGCATGGGAATTCACAGTACCTTCAAAATCTATATTTAAATTCTCTGCATAAACAAGCTATTAAATATTCATTACAGAAATGGCCCTGATGGGATGTTGTTGCCCCTTAGCTTGCAGACTTCAAACCAAGCCAGAGCAGACATCCATCATGCATGGTCATCATTTGAGGCAGGAGCAGATAATTCAGCCCAGCTCTCTGATATCAGAGAAGGAGCTCCTATGTAAAGTTCTTTCCATCGGCTTAGCTAAAGAGCCCTTAAATTCCTACAGAAGGATGAGTAACAAGTATTTATAGGTGATGAAAAGGACATAATAACATTTCAATCTGATACTTGTTTTTTCTTTAGTAAATAGCTGACTATGAACTCTTCACAGCCTAAACTAGCCTGCTTTTGTGGAGCTTCTCAACAAACCAAAGGAAAATGCTTAAACCTCTGGTCAGTACTCATTAATATGACTACTTTAGAAGTTGCAATATTTTTGGTGAAGTCATGTTGTAACTTAGCTCTTTAGTCTCCAAATAGACTCATTCCAAATAGTGGCCACAAATACTTAAGGAAGTTATGTTCTTGGATACCTCTATGCATGTTTATGCTTCCAACAAATGCTTTCCAGTTGCAAGAAAGGTGTGTTTCTTAAGCAGGATCTCAATCAAGTTTGTAATTTAAAAAAAAATGCTTGTGAGAACAAAAGTCCCTAGAGTTTCTAGTCTGAAGCTTAAACTTAAAAGCTCTCATGGTCAATAAGCAGAGGAAAGGATTTTCACACATACTGTTGCTATGTGCTGAAGGTCCTCTGGGATTAAATGCTAACAGACAATGAATAAATTCAGTTGCTTGTACTGAATCTTTTTTTCTTGCTCATAGCCATTGCTATAGGCTTTGTAGTTATACACTGAAGTCTGCATTAGAAGTGCTTGCAGCCTGTGGGGTTTTAGAGTGGTATCAGTTATTTCCACCTATGTGCCTGGACTAGTACACTAGCAAATTCTTCCCGTAGTTAGAAACTTCCCATGGGTAATCTGTGTTAGAAAATGTAGGTTCTGTCAACATGCTCACCTCGAGATATGAAAAGATGCCCCTTTTTTGATTTGTTTTAAAGTTGAGAAATTCAGAAAAATATTTGGTTGTCTATTCATGCTAACACTCACCTATACACTGATGCTATTCTGAAAGATAAATAAATGTGGGCTTTCTCAAAAATGTTGTATTCTTGCTTACCACACCTACTTAAAGGAGTGCACTAGGCTACCAGGGTGCAGGACTGAATTGCTTAGCATGTCTTTGGATCCCAGTTATGAAACCAACAGGATACACAGCTGTGGCAAATTTTCATAGACTTTATAGAAGTTGAAGTAGGATGGAGACTGACAAATGCTTCTACATTATTACATTCTTTTATATGCTATTATTAATGAAAGCGTTTATATTTATGGGTACAGAAATTCAAGGTAGAGTCAAAAAGGTTGACCTAAGTTTGAGAGTTAGAGTTCAAACAACGTTTAAAATGTCTTTGATCAAGAAGTCCTTAGATCTCTGTGTTAGCAAACAGTAAGCAAGTGTTCTCCTTTATCGTCAGGTTATTTTGTTCAGAAAGCTCAAATAAAACTTTTGACATGGTTTAATTATGATGAACACACCTCTTTTTGTAACATAATTGAAATATTTTTTCCCTGTAACATTTTGTTTTGGTCAAAAATCAGTAAAATAATATTCATCATTCACAAATCAAACTGACAATTTTTTGAGGCTGAAATTCCTTATTTTTGTGGAATTAAGGGATAACAAGGACATATAACTTTTTAAAACATTATACCCAGCTTCAAGTTTTGTCCACACTAAATAATATATTTCTACATGGGCAATTCTATTGATACTGATATGAAGTATCATGAATATTGATACTGATATGAAGTATCAAGTATATGAAGCATGCCTGAAATAAATATGGCTTATCCCACTGTATTTTTTAATACACCTTTCTTGGAAATGCATGGTACAGTTCTTCGTGTGGTTGGCAGGAACCATATCCAACTGTGTCGTCTTGTTATTTGAATGCAGCCATTACTGTTTAGCCTAACATATACATCACAGCAAATCTTGGCTCAGCAAGATGATATTTTACACAATACTGCTGCTGTTGGATGTAGTAGACTCAGGTTTTAAATGTTTGGGAGTTCTGAATGTTGGCATTCTCCAACACTATATACTGTTTCAAGGATCTATAATTAAGCAATGTGAAGGCATTAACTAGAAAAGGGAAAGTTTTTCACTCTGATAACAACATTCAAACTGTTGTTAGGGACTCTTAAAGCACAGAAATGAGGAAAAAAGAATCTTCTATTAGCAATGCAACTTCAGTTTGTTTTTGTAAGAGAAAACACTCAGTAAATGTCACATGTAGTAGGAACAAAAAACCCCAGTATTGCTAGAATAATGATTTAATTCAACTTTCATATACACTATTGTGTATTTGTTAGAAATGTTTTGCTGAAACAAATTTCTGATTTACTGTGAAGGTCAGGAAAAATGTTATGGTATTTCCAATGAAAAATATTCGTGGGCAGGATTCGAATTTTTAAGGTACTTCATTTAAAGAACAAGGCAAAGAAAAAAGCTAGATTCTCATTTATGGTGATGTTGAAGTGAAAATTATTGAAACATATTCACTTATGTGAAATATTCTTTTTGCTATTTTCTGTTTGAAAAGTGTTTTTAAAAAGTGAGGTTTCAGTCCATTTCTAGGTAGGAAGTATTTAAAAATCTCCACATTATTCTAGGGATTGAAAAACTGTTTCTTTCTCAGACTTTCACCAATTGGTCTTGCTGTCTTGTTTTTCATTTTTTTTTTTGTTTTTTTTTTTTTTTTTGTGAGTTGGCGTAAAGAGGCATAACCTCAGAAAAATTACATCAAGTACCAATTCATTAAACCACAAACCCACATCTGTCAGTTGTTGGAGAAAAATAGACAGTCAAACTGCTTCTTTTCACTATCATTGCTTCTACATTCTCAATTTTCTTTTTGGAATGGCTGAGAAAATTGATATAATCCTTAACTTCCTCTCTGAATTGCTTCCTAAACTGACACCATACTATTACAGAGGAGCTGCAGGCTTTGTGATGCTCTCTGCAAACTAACTCATGCACAAAACAAGCTTCACAGTTACCATGCAGCTATTAGAAAACTCAACTCCCCTACTATAAAAGTATATCATCCCCTTAAGTTTGAGTAACAGGAGATAATGATCTCTACTGCATTATTCGTTCAGAGAGCAAACTCTATAATGTGTGAGGAAAACAGCTGAATAATCGGGAAGACTTCAATGGGAGCAACATATGTTCCTGGTGCTTGCTGCTGAGACTGCCAAAATGGCTTACAGTTACAGATGTCAACTTTCTGAGGAAAAAAACCCTGTTGCTGCAAAGATGGGAAGTTCTAACCAATTCTGACAAATAGAGGACTATCATGCCTGAGCTGAAGAGCAGTCAGAGCCTGCTTACAAATTATTGTGATTTAGTTGTGATCGTGATTGGCATTCACAGAAAGATCAGTCTCAACACAATAATATTTACCTTTGATTTCTTTTGCTTCCAAGTGCAGCTTAAGTAAAACTGTTTTGTGAGCCAAGTAATGGGGATAAATAATTTAGCAGCGAGTCAAAAATGTGAATTGTAACTGAACTGAAAAAATGTTAGTTGATATCCAAGATCCAGACTTGTCAAAACAGAAGTTTGGAAAAAAACCCCAAGAGTTGCACAGATGCACCAACTATAAGTAGTAATTATGCACAAGTACTTATAACAAAGGCAAGTAAAGGGAAGCAAATAGAATAAAAGCTGCTCATGAGTAACCAGTTTGCCTGTTATCATTTTCACAATAATATTTATGCCATTTTTCTCCTCCACTCTGCATTAGTTGTCCTCCCACCATTACCCCAGAAAGATTTTTCTCCTTATTTAGAGCACAGTCCATAAAAGAGCTGATTTGTCACTAAGCACATGCGAGAGGGGACAGAGAGACGGAAGAGTGGATGGGAATGTGGAAAGGAGGGAGGAATACAAGCTCTTGGAAAGGGATCTTTCCTTGCTGATGACAAATCCACTGTTAGGAGATTCTTGGCCCTACTGCAGTAGGACTTCTGTCACTGCTCAGCCAACAGTTAATATTGCTGTTCCCCAGCTGAAGGACAAGATGTGCAAGTCTTGGGTGTTGTGGGGTTTTTTTGGTTTTTTTTGTTTGTTTGTTTGTTTGTTTTTTTAAGCTGGGGTTTTTCCCCAGTAAATACTGATTTTGACCGAAATTACCAACTGTAAGAGTAAGATGCATAAATCAAGCAATAGCAAACATAGAAATAAGTGGCTTAAAATAGTATAAATGGAAATCTATAGTCCGTAGTTGCATTTTTCAAGCAGACATAGAATGTTAGTCCATTGCTAGATGTATCAATAATCATACAGGAAAATCACAAGTATTACATTACTATTGTTAATTTAGTGAAATAAAAGAGGTAACCCTGTCATATGATGGTAAAAAAGTAATTTCTGTTTTAACTAAGTAAAAGACTATGACACATTGCAACAACTAAAGGTTTTTAAAAAGAACATTTCTATAATTTCCACCTAAGGACAGTTGGAAGTTTTCTGAGTTTTTAACTTTGATTCTGACAAGCTTTTGAGAATTAGTACACAAAAACAATGGAAGGAGGCTTTTGCTGAGCCAGTATTTGAACTGAAGTTGCAAACTGAGCTGGCCAGTTGTGTTCCAATCAGTCAAACAAAGAAAAAGTGATAATAAAGGAGACTGATAAGGAAAAAAAAGTAATTGACTAGAGATTAGGAAATCAAGACAACACCTTGAAGCATCCTATTTCCTACATGGAGCTCTAGTTGTGTCTTATATCTACAAGAAAGTAGGACTGCACTATTTTTCTAAGCTTGGAACCTAAGCTTATGGTGATTATTTCAATAATGTTAAATGTAAACAAAGATATTTGAGACAGCAGGAATGGGATTGCTCAGAAATGTTAAGGTGAACCAGCAATTTCCAGACACAGGGCAGTTAAATAAATATTTTTTTTTCCCCTCCATAACACAAGTTACAAAACAGGTATATCCATTTGCCTTATTTAGAATTTTTTACATTCTGAAGAGAATAATAACTAGGAACTCTGCTCTGGTTTGCCTATTGCCATGGACTTATATGTGCACAGAAGTTGCTTCTACATATGCTTTAAGATCATCATTAAGAACATAGTTTCTAAACCTTAGATGAATTATGCAACATTTACCACCTAACAGATTCATCTCCTGTTGGTGAGTTCAGCAACTTCAGTTTTGATAGTTTAAGATAGTTGTTTGTATCCCACAGGTGATATCATCACCTGTGTATGAATTCATTATCTTAGCTGTATTACATTCATCTTTATTTACTTACTGTATGCTGTTATTAAGTTTTTAATTAAGATATATTTTGATCTATTGTTGTATCTTGACTATTTTCCCTGCAATCTTGATTCCCAGTTCATAGCTGGGAAATTGACAATGTCACTTGCTTTTGCCTTCCTGCCCAGACTAGTAGCCCCAGCCACATCCCCTTATCCACCTAATCCACCTCTTATCCTACTACAGTTATGCACCTTATCTTTCCCTGTCATAGGTGAGTTCTATCATCCTGAGCAGGATGCACAATTTTTTCTGCAGCACAGGAACTACAGGAACAAAGTGGGAAATAATTAGAAGGTATGGAGTCAATACCTCCTGCAACAGATCGGCTTGTCACTCTTGCTCAGAAAGTGCAAGATAGCTGTAGCAACTCTTTCACATGTACAGGCTCTTATAGAATCATTCCTGTGCTCACTCTAGGGTTCCCAGAAGAGATTTCAAATGGAAGGAGCCAGGAACAACTGACACTTTTCCTGGGCTAGCGTTACACCTCTCCTAGCTCTTCTCTAGCCCAAGAAGATAAATTAGTACACATGTCTAAGTATTTTCTCCATTGGTTGGGGAAAGTATTGATGTCTTGCTGAAATTCCCCATAAACTTGTACTTCTCAACAGCTGGATTGGAAGACCTGCTAGAAAACACCAAGGCACATTTCTCTGGGTTTCCTTTGTTTGGAGGTCAGAATAGGGAGGGACAGTGTGAGCTCAGTTCTTGTCTTGGTTCTTGACATGCTGTCAGACCATGATGGTATCAAGTGCCCAAGATCAAAAGTTGGGAACATCTCATTCTTTTTGATAAAGAAAAAGCCTAAGCAATTTTTCCATGGGAAAAACTGTAGGATGAGAAATTGAAGTGATCGTTAAGAAAGCATTAAAACATTTCTATCATGAGATACAAATTGTTATATTCTTTCACATCATCAGTGTGTGTAGAAACATGGCTTGTAGAGCTTCAGAGCTTGACTCTGAAGTCAAGCTATAAATGAAACTGTTACT